>CM031241.1:575546950-575674450 GCA_018340775.1 Taxus wallichiana var. yunnanensis | reverse complement strand
CATGAAAGAAAATGAATATTACGTTAACCAAGGATACTTCATTGATGTATTTAGAATCATGATAAACTATAAGTAAGAGAGAATGATGATTATAAACTTATACAAATGATCATGGAAATCAAATAGGGATACCACAAATCCATTGATGTAGGAATGAAAAATATATGCCCTAAACTTGTACGAAACCTTGAAATAGAACAAATAATGAGATCATGTTTGTATATGTCAAATTAGAATTATTTTCGATAGATAAGAATTAATAATTGAATTGGTCAACACAACCAATCATAAGCATGATTTGGATGAAGAGGCGTGAACCTTTAACCATGGCTTATAAAGGAAAATTAAACACGACTTCTAGCATATTGACCTTAGGTTGTTATGTCGTCCAAGATTAACAATTAGGTTAAAATCTCTTTAACATTAATTTGATGGGTGGTACGGGACATTTATATGAATTAGTGTTGTTGTGATTCTAGCATATGTTTAACTAAACGTAAACTGAATAAAATTGTGTTTTGATGTCAATTGTCGGGATAAAGAGTGGGAATGCGAGATGTGCTAAGCTTAGGGGGTGATAGTACTAAGGTGATAGATAACCTAGTGCGTAGAATCACACTTAACGAATGCTAAGAGGGGACTCAAGGTAAGTAGTGGGTTGACACACAAGCTACCCTCTTGAATTATCACTTGGGATTATTCACGCTCTAGCATTTCAATGGATTTAGGGGACTAGGTGGGTACCTATTGAATTCCGTAGACTTTTGGCCAAAATAAAATCATGTGGTTATGATTTAGGATGTATATTATTCCTACCATGTATATGTTACCAGTTGATCGGGTAATGGCTTACACATATAACTCTCTCTTTCCTCATTGATCACCACATCTTCCTTCTCGTGAAGGGTAGGGCCACTCTCAAGTTTTGAGAGGTGTGCGGGGATCTGTATGGCTCGTGGTTGGAGGTAAAGCGCTCTGATGATGCTCTTTCTCTCATTGCAGTTGGACAATAAAATGGTTCTCTACTTCTTGTGTCTTGATATTATGAGGTAAAAATTATACCAATGTATTTATAATGTGATTTATATAAAATGATCAGAAGTGAAATTATACCTTTTAAATTGAATGTTGATGATTACCTTGTTGAAATTGTTAAAAGACCTTACATTGTGTATGATGGATTCTTTAAGCAACTAGCAATCATACGTGAAATGTATGATGTGAACGCTGAAAGGGATATAGTGAATAAGTGAAATTGGAGGGAGAGGAAGAATGGGAAAGGAAGATGGGGTAGAAAATGAATTTTGAGGGTAGAGAAGGGAAAAGAAAAAAGGAAAGTGGAATAGAGGAGTTAATGTGAAATTTAAGTCTCTATGAAGAGCATGACATGTATGTCAATCGGAAGAAGGAGAAATCTCGTGTCGGGGAAGAGGCATATGAAACAATAGAGGGAGATATCTAAAAATGCAAGTAGGTGATGGAAAATGTTGACAAGGTGAATACTTGTTTGAATTTGTAGCTCTTGACTTTATTGGGTTGTTAGGAAAAAGTAAATGTAACTGGAATTAAAATGCACGTTATATTGGACACGATAGGGACATGAGGACGTATAGTGTACTTAGAATGCTTAGGTAGTGATTTCATGCAAAATACACTTAGGTAGTGATTTCAAAGTTTTAGGAAGTATAAAAACACAGTCATTTGTAAGGCTAAAACAAAATACAAAATAGTTTTAGTATGTTAATTGACATGGCTCTGGAAGCGTATTCATCCTGGAATTTCCCCGACCTAGACAAGTTTTTCTTTGCTACAAATGCCACGGAAATGTGTTGGGAGTCTTGGTCCAACTCCACGTGTAAAGATGTGAATCCGCACGGAGTATTTAATACATTCCCCTATTGTACTGTGGCAATAGTGGGAGTCAATCTCCGAGCATCCATTGATACACTCATCTCTAAGCCACAAGCCATGACATCCCAATTCAAAGACATGTACGCGCCCAACACAAACAATTTTTTTGGCCACACCGACATCAATTTTTTCGCAACACGATGAGTGCATAACGAATCCGCTGAGCCCTAATTTCATGAATTTGGTGTTGGATTTGGAGAAATTTGAAGAGGATAACGATGGGGTGTTGCTTCTTCCCTGTAATGTTGGCAATGGAGTGGAGAGAAACAAAATTATTGTGGAGAAGCAACTTTTTTCTTTCCATTTGTACACCAATAAAAACCATCAAAACCATGAGAAAATAAGATGAGTCCAACCATCCACTCATAGATCACCACTCGAACATAAAATTTTTCCTTAATGACTCCAAGGTCATCCTAGGGCGACCCATAATCTCCTCAAGCTCGACTTTCTTTTGATGGGATGATACCCAATCCAGGAGGTCGAGACCACCTGAAAAGAAAGTTGTTTTCCCCTTTCCCTTGTGAAGGGTCGACGTGCCAGAATTGCTCAAGAGGGGTGTTTGAAGTGTTGAGAGGGGCAGATGCTACAGGTTGGTGACTGGGTGAAATGTGAGGTTTTGAACTGGTTCTATTTCCCACTCCTGGAAAAGGGAAATTTTTCCTTGGAGAAGGAATTGGTTGAGGACCTCGAAGTTCTTGTTCAGATCGAGGGGCACAATGCATCAAACGCATAGATAGCCAAGTTGTAAACCACCCTCTATTATCCCAAGCTAAAGAAAGTGCTGCCCTCAAATGACGAGCAAAGATAGATTGGTCCTCTTCTCCATCCGAGATGATGATAGGAGAATGAGTGTGTGTTTCACCCTTCCTCTTGCTCGAGGATGGTGTTGATAATGGACATGATGGTAAGGGCACATTTTCTTCCTGTTTCTTTTCTAGGAATTGAACCCTCTTCTCCAATTCGCTCACTTTGTTGGAGATGGCAGGCATTGTATCAATGGAGGTTTTGTCATACAATATGTATGACTCCTTAGGGATTTATTTTGAAACAAACTCTTCATTGCATAAAAAGGGACATTGAAAATCTGGTTTGCCCAGAGACCTGAGGCCTCCTTTCAAACTAGTATCTTTTCAAATCCTCAGGCATTTTCATGTGCTCCCATCTAAAAAGATGGAAATACATGACTTGGAAGGAGGTGAACATAGGATTGATTCTGATCAACCTGGTTAAAAGTGCTATACGGACCCGTTGATATGTCAAACATGAATTTAAGGCTCTAACTTGCTCCTTAAGTTGTTTCTTTGTTATTCCATCCTCATCTACCTTTTGTAGAAGACCACTTACAACTTTAGACACTCCTTGCTTTAGTTATTCCCTTGATGGTTTACCCAAGGGATGACCTGAATACTATAATCATCATCAGTTATATCTTTTCTTGTCTTCCCCTCAAAAGGGGTTACTATTTCCAAAGTTCTTGCCCCAGATGAATCGATAAGGGTTCTTGTGATGGTTCTGGATTTCTTTGGGGCTCTTATTGCCTTTGGAAAAGACAAGGTAGTGAGGTCAACTGCTTGTATAGGAAGGGTTGTTTCTTCACTTAACATTAATTCACTAATCAAACCCTTCCTCAAACCTGTTTCACCTTTTGTTTCTTGCAATCCTTGCTAGATTTTGTTAGGTACAACTATCATCTGCATGGATACTTCTTGCTCCTTTTGTGTCAATATTTATGTCTTCTCTGGAGCACTTGTCTCAATCTGGGCTGTTGATTCCTCTGGATGCTTCTCCTCTTGCCTTGGCATTTTAGTTTGGTCATCCTTAACCTGATCACCTCTATTTTCAAAGGGCCCTCCTTTGTTGTTTCTTCGGCTGAAAACATAGTGGTATGAAATTTCACCTCATTGCCCTTTTGTATTGAAATTTGGGCAATGGGCTCTTTTTCCCACGACTGGTTGAGTTGCCAAATCACTATCCTCTTTTCCAAGTGGCACCTCGAGGAAATGTTATGGTAGGTTGATCTAATGGAAATGGATCTGCACTCCCAAAACTGTGATTCTCCACCAATGACAATTTCTTCATCAACAATTAAGTCTTGTGCCATTTTCAATGTTTGTACTTGGATGGGGACAAACATAGATGAAAACTTCCAAAGAACATGAGAAGGATTTCCTCCACGAAATGACACTAAAATTAGCTTTCGTATGGCATTAGGCAATCGATCTTATTGAAACATCATATTTTCCATAATCCTTTAAATCTAAGGATTGTAACTCTAGTAGTTGTTTCTCTTCATCATTTGTAATAGGTTCAAAAGTGTTAGGGCGAGGCTTTGTCGTGGATTGCTAATAAAGAACTCCACCTACCATGCAAATCAATAGGGCAATTGTTCCTACAAATGTGGCATGGTTCTCCCATATGATGAGATTTATTACCATATCAAGAAGCTTATTCACAATGCTTAAAACATTTAAACCTGTGGCAGATATGATCTTATGACAAGAAAATGCAAAAAATGAAATTGACAACCCAAACAAACAGAAAGCCCGACCGGTAATAATACTCTTGAGGAATGCCAATTAGACTCCTCTAAACTGTCATGTTTCAACTTCTTCAACTCGCCCATGATCAATAACTCCAATGGGAAGAGAAGAAAAGATTCCAAATTATTATATAACACCAAACCCCAAGTATACAGGCCAATGACAACATGCTTTATATAGACAAAATCTATTGACATACTTGCCAAGTATGCCAAGCCCCAACTATATGCCATTACGAGAAAAATGATAATCTCTGGCTACATACAACACACCACCTCCAAAAATAATGGCTAATGAGCTCCATGTTTTAACATGATAAGCCCAAATGTTTGTTAAATCAGTAAATTTTATGCTTAATGTCAGTACCATGTCGGATTTTACAGACACCCATTTTTTCATAATTGAAACTGCGATGAATACAAAACAGATTTCCGATGTAAAAGTAAATTCCCAAATTCTGTATTTGACGACATACCCAAATTTGGTGAAAGCCCGAACTGTTGTTTAATCAGTGAATTTGAAGTTTGGTGTCAATAGCATATGGAAGGATATAGACACCCATTTTGTCATTAATGCAACTGAGATGAATACAAAACAGATTAGAGAAATCTCACATATTCAAGAATTTTGTTTCGTGCATCAGGAAATCCCAGATAAGAACAAATGATCTGTATGCCTGATAATTGACAACAGAAAAATGTTTCAGAAAGGTTACCTTTCAATTCATTGATGTTAATCCGAAGGAGATCCGATACCAACATGGACCACGCAGTCATTTGAATGACAACAAAAAACATGAAAAAATAGTAGGAACCGATTGCAGGTAGGACTTTCACGTTTCCACATAGATTTTCCACTCTTCCAAAACGGAAAAAACTGTTAAAAAGTGAAAACGTCTAGACAACCGTCAAACTGTCAAATTTAACATAGTTGTAGAAACGTTCGCAGAGGCCTTTCCCATAGGGGGAATGCCTTTGGTGTAATTAGAGCTAAGTAATGAAGACCTCGAACTTAGTAATCAAAGTGGCCAAGTTGTATTTGACAAAAATATGTAAATGTTATGTAGGATAAACCCTTTTAATTAGAACTCTAATTATCAAATGCTTTCATGTGGATGCATTTGTGTGATAAAAGTGTGTAAAATGTTATATTGACAAAGAAGTGTAAATGAATAAACACATGATCTTAATTAATAAATTAGTCAATCAAACATTGTTGATTTATATGCATGATGGTATTCATTTGAAATTATCAACTCATTTGTATTGAAATATATGAAGTGTTTATGCAAAAATGGGTGATTGAATAAGCATGCACTAAATTGCAATTTTTACATTGAGGATTAAAAATTTAGAACACTTGTATCATGTAGAGACATACTATACCAATAAGTGAAATATTTATTTTTATTTTAAGTTGAAAAGAACCTAGAATACAAATAGAATAATTATGGACATCGTAAGCCTCTCAATGTGCATGCGTGTTAAGTAGAATTAGATAAACATTAGTAATATTCCTTCCTAACTTAGAGAGATTATGTAGATTTATCTAAATCATTGTACTAAAAAATATTTAGACGAGTTTTCATGGTTAATATTAGGAGGGACTTTACCCTCTAACATGGAAATCCTCGTGAAGTAGAATAAATAGAGATGAGAACCTTTGAATCACAAAATATGCCTCTCATGTAATTTTAATATGCTTGGTTTATATATCTAATCAATAATAGCACATATTTAAATGATTCAAAACACTTGTCTCTTTATATATGAATTTGAATTCAAATTTCACAATATTAATGAGTGTGTTGATTCTAAATGATACTAAATGGGGAAGGAAAGAAGGGGTGAGTGAGATGATTTAGCAAAAGTGAGAGGGGGAAATAAGTGTCGAGATAACAAAATACAATCCAAATAAAGGGACCAAAGATACAATGAAGTCAAAGGCATTTGGATATGGGGATTAGGAATGAAGGCTTCATGCTTCAAAAGTTGATAAAAAATTTGGACCAAATTATCTATACATAGACAAATATACAAAATGGAAATACATTTATATAATATAAATACCTTGGCCTCATCTTAAGATCTTTGTTATCCAAAATTCACCCTCAAGGTAATTTGATAACATACATCAAATTCTTTAGTCCTGTGCAAATAGATTGAGTCAGGCAAAAAAATCATGTTTTAAGGTCCCCTCATATTTTTCTAACTCCCCGTCCAAGTAGAAGAGAGCAAGTTCGAGAAAATGTGAAAAAATTTGCAAAAAAACAAGCTCGGGCCAAAAAAAATCACGAAAAATGGCTAAGTCCTAGTCCTCACAAAGCATTTGGGACGGTTGGGAAAAGGCGCGAATCGGCCGTAGAAAGGTCGCGAGGACGGTCCAAAGCAAATGGGACATCCGGGCCAAAAGGACGCGCGGGACGCGGAAATCCGAACTGGCCGAAAAGAGAAAAAATTGGCTAACTGCTGAGAGGGTCGCCTTTGGGACAAGCGGGACAAAAAGACGCGAACCGGCCGAACCGGGCGAAATGAGTCAAGGCAGCTGAAAGCTTGATGCAGGATGCGCGGGCCAAAAAGTACGCGAACCGGCCGGATCGGCCAAAATGAGAACTTTTGTCCCGAGCGGTTGGGACAAAAAAGGGCGCTAACCGGCCGAGGCAAGGCGAATTTGTCCCTGAGCAGTCCAAAGCAAATGGGACATATGGGTCATGAGTACACGAACCGGCGGTTCGGCCGAAATGGGAAATGATTTCTTATTTTTAATGAGGGTAGATATATTTAAATAAAGGAAACATATTCGGCTCCAGTCAGTTAATGCTCATTCCCGTCAAATGACAGAAAACGCCTGCCAGGCCCAAAAGAGCTGCCCGCACTCAGAAGGCCATAACTTTTGCATTTCTCAACGAAATCGCACAAAATTGGTACCATTGGAATCATGGTTCCGAGCCCGATGCACAGAAATCAAGAAATTCCAGATTTGATCAGAAATTGATTGATTTTTTAAGGAAACGTGGCCGGGTTCAGAACAGTGTTTTATTTGGTAGCTGGGAGTGCAATTAAGAGGCATGGTCATCATTCTTTCTCTCTGCAAAGACACATGGGACAGTATGGGAGCCTTTTGCAAGTAATGGACAACCTTTTCACTCAATTTAATGCCTCTTACAGGTGGTTGAAGGACAGATTTCGGGATTTCCATTTTCCCTTCTCTTTTCCTTCTCATTTTTCTATAAATTGAAGTGTTGGGCTCATTGTAAAGGGGGGAGTTTTTGGGTAACAAAGTTCTGTCAAAATTTCTTTGTGAAGCCGGTGTGTTGCAGCCCTTGTAGTGGACTCCTTGCATGGTGATCCAGGCCCTTATCTTGTAATAGACCGAATCATGCATACCAGAAGCAATAAAATACAAGTTTGTGGATGTGTCTTCCCCGCTTTGTGTTTTCTTGCATTCTTCTTGCCCCTTTTATCTTTCTACAAGAATATTGTGTCTATTATTATGTTCTTGCAGGAATTCATTATCATTGTGTGTGCTTGAAATATTACTGTGAATGTATTTTGCTAGATTATGGAGAACTGTCATCACCTCTTCTAGTGTGCACTTTGCCTCTGTATTTCACACATTTGGAGACTACTCTCCCATTCTCCTTTTCTGGTGTATCACCGCTTTAGTGTAGGCTTTCATTTTATGTATTCTCTTTCCCTGGTCCCTTGGAAATTTAGATTAGAACAGTTAGCTTATCCTGCATTAGAGTAGATTGTGGCAAGTAGTTTAGGAGCAAGAACCAGCTTTCTCTGGAGGTCTATCTCAAGTAGCAAGTCCCACAACTTGGAGATAGTACCCATGTTATCCAATCACACTGTGAGTTCAAATACATGCAGGGGGTCTTTGTGATTCGGTGATAACAGAATACTACCTTGGGCTCACTTCCCTAACCTCAAGTCTTATGTTGTGAGTTCTTGTGCATACAATAGTTGAATCTATGACATAAATTGACAAGGAAAATAAAGTGGGAGGCTTTGTTAGGGTTTAGGTGGCTAGTATCCACTAATTATCCCTCTAATGGTTAGTCATCATGAAGTAGAATAAAGAGTGACGAAAACCTTTGAATTACACAATATGTCTCTCATTTGATTTTAATATGCTCGATTTATATGTCTAATTGATAACACTTATTTAAATGATTCACAACACTTGTCTCTTTATAGATGACTTTGAATTTAACTTTTATAATATTAATGTGTGTGTTGATTCCCAACATCAACAAATGGGAAAGGTAGTCTTGAAGAGCATGAACGAGCTCATTTGGTAAAAGAGAGATTAGGAAATAAGTGTTGGGATAACATACTACAATCCAAACAAAATGTTTAAATATATAATGAGGTCAAAGGGATTTGACTACGGGGATTTCGAAAGAAGGATTTAGGCTTTAAAAGTTGACAAAAGAACAAATATTACTAAGTTTGGACCAAATTATCCATACATAGACAAATATACAAAATGGAAATACAATTATATAATATAAATACCTTGGCCTCATTTTAAGAAACTACATTTTCCCCACATTGAGGTGTGTGCTTAGCCCATAATTCAATGGCGTGGTCATGCACTTTAAAGCATGTCATAAAAAGGATACCAAAAATGATATTGTTAATTTGAATCTTTGGGATTGAAAATGATAAATCTTAATGTTGGAACTCAAGGTGCCTCTTTGGTGAATCAAGTGTTTAATAACGAGAACATAAGGAAAAAAATGTTCATCTAATATAAATCCATGTTGGGGCTCGATGTTCAATGACACAAGATACTCTTTCCCTTGTCATGTGTGAAAGTGATCCATAAATAATTTATTGAGCCTAATCATCTTAAAGTAGGGTAACATAAATGTTGAGACTAGAGAAACTTCACGTGACCACTATATTGCACAACTTAGTAATATTGATTCAAAAGGGTTTAGTGATGAAGACGAGTCTATAGTCTTCGCCATTTCAGGAGAAACTAGATCAAGTCTATGACAAAATTACTCATCATAGTAAAACACACACGACAAATAATGATTCAAAAATTACTCAACACAACGTCAACAATATATATAATATCAAACAAATCACACATTGATGGAGACTAATTGCCAATGATATAGTCCTATAGCTCACAACAATGATAGTGTCAATATGCTATCAACCATTCATAAAATCAATACCACCCCAAGACTTATAGTGCACAATCCTCTCCATGAAGGAACATCTAAGCTGCATGAGGCACTATACTATGAGGCTTAAGCTCGTATCATACTTATGCTCAAGATCTCATACTAACTAAGAATAGAGAACCGAATTTCTTAGGAAATTTGAATTTTGTTTATATAGTCATCTACTGCTACAACTTAGACTAATTACTAATATGAAATCATGGTCCAAATTACCCAATATATACCAAAGGATCGAATGTAGGAATTAGTCAACATTTTCGAACTTTGTAGAGTTATTTGATCTTTCTCCAATGCTCTTCAGATTTCAAACAAATTCTTAAGGTTGCATGGATTCCAACAATTCTTATACAACCTCAAAAATATTGTGGCTTGAGTAATGGATCCATATACCTTCAAAGACTACGTAATACATTAGATATCGCATGATGGTATTACACACTCATAGGCATTTTGCAATGGAAAAAACTCCAATAATCACAAAATTCATACACAAGTACTTTGTGGCCCACCAATAACTTGATTTTTTAGTGCGTGGTCTACCAATAACACATAATGCAAACACAACCGACTCAAAATATACTACTCTTTTAGGTTGATACATGCTTTCCTAGGAAGTGGAGAAATGTGAGCATAATGCTTATATTCATTGGAAGAGTGGAAAAACCACCATTTTGTCCTTATAGTAAGGACTTGAATACATGCACACCAACAGGGAATACACATCTTTCAATTGTTGGCAATAGTTGGGTTAGAAACCATCCTCCTCCTCCAAGTATCTTTTGATTATTCTTCATGTCATCCCATATTAGCTTTAATTTGATCACTTAGATTTGCATAGCCTACATATTTCCTTCTTTGTACTTACTTCCTTTGTGAAATATCTTTGAGCACCACCTATAGACAAAAATGACCCATACGGTATTTCCCAATTTATGCAATATCCTCCCACATTATCATGCACTCTCTCCTGGTTATTACATCTTCTCCCTTCACTCACTTTCTTTCTATCCTCGTGCATACCCTATTATGACCTTGTACTACTGTGTTTGTTCCTTATTTGTTAACCATGTACACGATGTGACTCATGTGCATTCCTTCATCCTCCTCTCTTAGTAGCTTTAGAATGTAAGTTTGTCCATCCTCTCACACTCTCATTGTATTTTCTTTCCCATCATATTTGACATTTCTCTATAAAATTTTCAAGGTCTTCCTACCAATACATGACATACATCCATCAATATAATATCACATTAAAATTTATCCTCAAATCAACCAATCTACATCTCAACATGGTCTAGAGGAAACCCATAGGCTAGATAGTCTTCACACTATCTGAAACTCCTTCGTATAAGGTCTTGTCTATATATTTCAACACACTTTGAATGAGATAAAACAAAGCTCTATAGAGAGAAAGCGAGTTCAACAACATGCTAACTCATTCAAGTGCATCAAACCACCTAGGGTCAAGTCATGCATCTAAGTGATCTTTTGACCAAACATTAAGGGAGGAAGGTTTATTTTTAAACCTATATCTTATCTCCTATTCCTATGTGTGTGGGAGTAATCTAATGCAAGTTCCAAATTTTAAGCGCATATGGTGGATAAACCTATTTAAAAGGCCAGGACATGTCAACATGGGATTTTAATCCCTAAACCAATGCACCAAATCCTTATTAAGGCTATTTTGGATGGGGACACACATGGGAAGTGGGGTTTTAAAACGAAAATTTGTTTTGTCCCTTAAACTTGGGATTTATTAGTAAAACTAAAACAAAAGGATATGTTATAAATCCTTTAATGTAGGGCCTTGAAAAACTATAAACGGCCACTCACCATATCCATTATACACACTACTTGGCTAGTGAAAACATAACTTGGCCAACTTCAAGCCCCGACCTAAGAGAGTGAAGCCTTTGGTGAGAGAAATTTGTTAAGTCCAAGCCCCATAATAGGAGAATGTAACCTCTTTGTAAGAGAGATAGAATTTATTTTTACCCTTATAAAACAAAGTTTTATTTTCCTATCATTGGAGAGATATTGTATTGCCTCATGAAGAGAAATAGCCCATCATTACGAGAATTGATAGCCCATAATTGTAGAGAATTGATAGCTCATTATTACGAGAGAATTGATAGCCCATTTCTAGTGAGCAGGATAATCCATTGATAACAGAGAGAAGAGATATTATTGTAGGAAGGTCATTGGTACCAGAACCAAAACTTTCTTAGAGAGTAGAACAAAGGTATTTTGTTTTTGCAAACCAAAAATTACATTATTGATGTAAAATTTGTACAAAATTATATTTTCATTGGTAATAGAGTGGCTCAAGTATTTTTGAACCCGGAGATGTATCCCCGAAAAGGGTGAAATATGTTACCAATTAGTTTGCATTTTTCTTTGTTCTTGTCAAGTGCTCATTTTTTAAATTTAGTTTTTAATGTTGATTTTAATTATTGTGCCAATTTTTACGATAAATTGAGAAATTCAAGTTTGACATCCAAAATTGGGGAAATAGTCAACATATGCATAAACTAATCACCTAGGATCAAATTTGATGTTATTAATCTAATTTTAATGTATAATGCAGAAAATTGAGAATTTGGTTAAGTATTTAGAAATGGAGAAACTAAGTTAGTTTATTTGAGCCCATTTTCGGATCAAGTTTTGGTATCGACTTGGTTTTTTAAACCATTTCTAACACCTTTCCACTTTTTGTCAGTTATTCTTCTATTATTCAATTAGAGTTTGCAAGTGCAAGTTTTAAGTTGCGAAAAGTACAACCATGGACAAAGCTCTATAGAGAGAAAGCATTCAAGAGTTAGATGACATAAAGCAAAATATTCAAGAGGAAAACTTTGAATTGACAAAAAGGTGTAAAATCTTGGAGGATGAGAAACAACATTTGCAAGTTCAATTAATGTTCCATATGAGAATCATTGCGAGAAGCGCAACTTGAGTCAAGCTAAGGAAGATATCTTGGAAAAATTCCATAATGGTGAAGAAGTGGAGGAGAAATAATATTATACTAGGAAAAGGAAACACCCCTCTACCATAGATGCATATACCATTGCGGTATGAATTGTAAGTGATTCACCATGTTCTCTTTCTTCCCATCAAGATGTAGATCCTTATTTTGGTGAATTTGAGAAGCATACTCGGGGTATTGGCTCTAAGTTGCTAACCAAGATGGGTTTTAATGGAAAGGGTCTTGGCATCAATAGTTAAGGAATGAATAATCCCATACATTTTGGGAAATACCTCATTATGTAGGTTTGGGATATGATAGTGACAAAGGAGAGGTTGGAGATTGCTCCATGAAAACTGAAGAAAGAAAAATTTCTAAAGGAAAGTAACCCATGCCACCAGTTCTACAAAAATATCCAATGCAAAGTAATGAAAAGAATTTATTTGTCAATACTAATGACAATATTGTTTCCCTACAGAATGTGTAGGCCTCTCATAATTATTGTGAGAGTGAATGCAAGTTGAAATTAAGGAAGGGATAACCTTCCAATCATGGGAAAAGCATTCATAAATAATGCAGAACATCTCCATGGTGAGATGAACATCCCAGAGTAGGAGATAACACATTTTCCCCTTTCCATATTTGTAAAAAGGATAACCCTAAAAGGTATGGACAACATAAATACTCCAATGGTTACTTTAATTATGTGAAGAATGGTCATTTAAAAAAAATTTGTGGTATGTACATCCACATACTTTTTATGGATTAAATAACCATTGTGTGGCTATGTGTTGGAAAATAAAGTCCTTAGTAAGGAAGATTATGTCTTTCAAGAAAGAGGTAATTTGTAAAGATCACTCTCAAGACAAGATGCAGAGAATGGAAAGAAGGGATTATTATCCAAGAAAGTGGACAATAATTATTTTACTCATCGTAATATGAGTGAAATTTGGGTTGAAAAAATTGGAATATTCAATCCAAAACTTCGTTTGAATACCGACAAGAAGAAAGTGGTTCAAACACCAATAGTCTAAGAGGAATCCCATGAGAAATCCCACCTATCCAACAAAGGTATCATCAAGAGGGAGCAACCCAAAAAGGAGCACCCATAAGATTAAGATGGCAAGAGACTATTTGGTTTCATGGATAGTATTTTTGCATAGCTAAGTTTTGTTTAGCATGTTTTTACAACACCTCCAAATCAATTTTTGGGTTTTCATTGTTGAAAAGGATGAATGAAAATAATCCCATTGTTTGAGAAAGTGTGAAGATAGATCACTCATTGAGGGTGAAATATGGAGCAACCATTTAATTAAAAATCACCATATGAGCAGCTAATTATAAGAGGTTGTGTCATTTCTATTCTACATTCTCAAGTTCATGTTGACGTTGACATTAGCATGTTTGCTTACCACTTCTTACAACATTTGGAAATAAGAGTAAAGAGACACTCCGTTAAGAGGTAACTTTGAGAAAAAGTTCTCCAATTTACAAAAGTAGTAGATACATGTTGATCAACATCTATAGCATGCATGTGAGCTGAAGTGTTTTCCAAGAGGAGATGAAGTGGCCAAAAATCAACATGGGAAATGCTTCTTGTATAGTGAGTAACACTGTCACCTTCATCATTGTCATTATAATCATTTTCATTCTTATCATCAACATTTTCATCATAATCATTTTCATTCTTATCAACATTGTCATCATAATCATTTTCATTCTTATCATCAACATCGTCATCATGGTGATGATGACAACGAAGACGACGATGATCATGTTAATAATGGCAAGTAGGGCTGATCATGATGATGATGATGATAACAACGATGATAAATACGATCATGACAATGATGATGATTGTGACAATGATGATGATGACGATGACGACGAAGATGGTCATGATGAGGATGAAGATCATGATGATGATGATGAAAATAATGAAAATTATTATGATGATGATGAAAATGAAAACACCGAAAATGATGATGATTATGATGATGACAACGATTAAAATGATGATAACCATGATATTAATAATACTATTAATAAAATTATAACAATAATATAATAAGAATAATAAATACATTAATATTAATAACAATAATAATATTTTTATTTCTTACAAATTGTAATAATAATTATATCAATATTAGTAGTGAGATTAGTATTGGTGATGATGACGATGTTGACAATGAGGATGATGGTTTTTGTGATGGTGGTGATAATGATGAAGAGGATGACGATGATGATTATGACGACGAACACCAATGATCTACTTATGTCAAGATCCTTATTATTAATAATACGAGTCTTAAGTCACCTTCGATAGGTTCACATCGAGCTCATCATCCTCATTTTCATCATCATCATTATCACCTTCATCGTTGTCCTCATAATAATTTTCATTATTATCGTCAACATCGTCATCATCATGATGATGACAATGACGACGATGACGATCATGTCGATGACGGTGAGTATTGATCATCATGATGATGAAAAATATAATAATGATAGTAATAGGCGTGCGAAGGTTTCATGGGAAGCAATCACCATAGTGGTTACACTCGATAAGGTTATATATATATATATAATCATTGGGCTTATTATAGGTCATCATCATCGTCCTCGTCATCATCATGAAAATGACAATGGAAAAATAAAATTAATATTACATAATTAACATATTTAATATTAATTATTATATTATACCGAGAGACATAATATAATACTATAGTGCGATATTACTAATACTATTAATAAAATTATAATAATAATATTTTTAATAATAATAAATACATTAATATTAATAACAATAATAATTATAGTAATAATATTTTTTATTTCTTATAAATTGTAATAATAATATCAATATTAGTAGTAAGATTAGTATTGGTGATGACGACGATGATGACAAAGACGAAGATCACTATGATGACGAAGACAATGATGATCATTACGATGAAAACAAATGAACTACATGGGTGGGGATCCTTATTATTAATAATATGATTTTTAAGTCACCAACTTGATCTAAGATCTCATCAAGGTCATTTATGCATGAACTAAATGCCTTCCTTCTTTTCCTAAATTTATTTTGGTATCATTTTGTGTCATCATCTTAATTTTCATTGTCATCATAATCAGTAACGCCCACTCCCTATGACACTTAGTTAATTATCATTTTGAGTTATGCAGACTTTTGGATATGGACATGACTTATACTTACGTTGATTAGCATGATGTTTTGTGAGTAGATGCATTTGGGTTATGATTAGATTTTGTTTCAGTATGATCTACACTGGCTCATGGACAGACTATTGGATACTGATATTATTTTTATATGGATATATTGCATGTGTTCTAACATTGGATTTCTTCGCCATGATAAGTAGAATGTAGTTGTTGAATTTACATTACTATAACTTTGGATAATGATGGAATGCATAATTAAGTTGTGATTTAAACCTTGAAATAATGGATAATTGAATTACGTATAGATGTTAATAAATTTCATGCATATGGTTATTTTGGACATTTTGACATGGCCGCAAGGCCGAAGGAGGTATTTTGCATTTTGTAGGAAACACAACATGATCACAACCATGAGGGGGATTGGGAACCAAACACAACAGGATGTCGGGTGGTTACAACATTTGGTTGTCAAGGCAACTAGTGAATTGTATTGTGTTACCTTTGTTCTTTTATGTGTTAAGAAAAAAATTTCCATGAGGGGGAAATTTTCTAAGGTGACCAAGGGGGTAAGAATTTTAATTACTTGTTTTAACTTACTTTAGTAGGTGATTTCATTTGTGATGTCTCCTTTTTAAATTACTTTTGCTAAGTATGTTTAGATTAATTTAGCATCTTGTTTAATTTTTAAGTTTTGGAGGGAAGTCTAGTAGGTGTAATTAATTTTGATGGTTGGCTCCTTGAGCCTTGTGTTTTCCTCTTGTATTGAATGCTTGTTTTGAGTGTTGACCACTCCAAATCCTTTGAATCTCGAATTTGAGATTTAGGGCAATTTTGGGGGACTTGTGGGACAAGTTGAACTTGTCCCACACTTCCCAAAACCCCTTACCAACCATATCTATGGGTTGGGAAGCCAAAAAGGGGATTATTTATTGTTTTGGGAAGGGAAATGTGACTTTGGAGTGCACTTGTCTTCCTTTTGCATTTAATTGTGCCTTAAGACACATGGGAAGGGATGGATGTGGAAGAGAGATGTCATTCAACCCAACCACCCATTTATTGTGTTTTGGGAGTTGAGTTGACTATGGGAGGTGGTCTTGAGGATGTGTGATGTGGCATCCTACAAGGAGCCACATCACCCTCACTCTTCCCTTTTGTCTATTTATGGAAATTTCCTCTCTTGTTGAGGGGGTTGGAGGTTTTTGTTGAAGAGTTCTTTTTTTATTTTCTTTTGGGGGAGAAAAGAATTGGGAGAAAGAAAAAAAGAAGGAGCTTGGACTTGCATGCTTGGATTGTTTTGGAGGGAGCTTGGACAAAGCTTCTTGGTTTAGGCTTCTCCAATGGAGAGGTAGGAAACCTTCTCCCTTTTTGCTTTCTTATTGTTGTTGCTTTTATGCTTAAATTTGTAGAAAATGTATGTTTACTTTTGTGTATTGTGGAAAAATGGATAGAATGCTTAATGTGTAGTGTAGGAGAGGTCTATGGGAAAACTCATGAGGGAGGCATAAGAGTAGAATAGGAAATTGTGGAGGGAGTTTGAGAGGGATGCCCATCTTGGGTAAGAATGTTCACATTCTTACCTTGTCCTTGAGGGAGCCATAAGAGGAGGGAGGTATAAGAGTATGGGAGGAAAAAGGGGTACTTGAGGGAGGCATAAAAGTCATAGGGGCTTGAGTTTTATTGTGGAGGGTTTGGATGGGCATCTCATCTCAATGGGGAGGCATAAGGAAAAATTTCCCATAGTTCCTTCTCTTGTTGGCTTGGATGAAAGCCTTGTGGTGAAAAGTATTGTGTTAATTGTGTTTCCTTTTTGTTTCTTCTTTTTAAACTTGAATGTTGTGAAGAAAAATTGTATTGTGGAAGCAAGTGTTGTTTCCTTGAGTTGGAGACCACCCTTCATTGTGTTGTGTTTGGGGCTCGGGGGTCAATGGAGGAGATTGCTTCTCTTCTCCATTGAGTTTTTGGTTGGGAGGAGAGTGTTGCCTCTCCCCCTATCTTGGTTGTGATTTGAAATACTTGGAACTTGGAGCATGGATGAAGAACACCTTGGAGCTTGTGAAGACTTCTTCCCTTTTCCTTTATATATATTATTTTGTTGTAAAATTTGTATGTGAAAGAAAGTTGTATCATCTTGTTTTCATTCCAAAAATAAAGGACATTGTAATCTATATTTGCCCCAAAAGTCACATGGTTGAATGCAAAATTTACTTGAAAGGTGTTTACATTATTGAAAAGATTGTAAGGAAATAAAGAAATGATATGTGCCAAAAAGGGGGTTGTGATAATCTTGTGAATACACTATTGGGAAGTTTGTTGTATATACCTTCTTGTAGAAATGTTGGTAGATCTTGTTTAAAATTTAATGGAAATATTGTAGGACTCCTTTGTGGAATGTTAGGAAAATTACAAAAAAAAAAAATATACATGTTAGAATTCATTTTGTTGCTTAAAAGGAGATGTATTGAGAAGTGAGAAGAAAAAAAAAATAGTGCATTATCTCTTGCTTTGTTGATAAAAGACTTAAGTTCTAAATAGTTTTAAATGTGCCAATTAAGAGATCTATGCTCTAGCTCTATCAAGTTTTTTTTTCTTTCTTCATTTATGAATCCAATACAAAATCCATTGCAAATTAATAAAGGAAACGAAATCGAACCTTTTGAAACCCATGCTATGTCTATGGATTTGTGTAGAAGGAAATCCTAATGTAAAGACTATAAGTTTATTAAGTTAATACCCAATGTCCCTTAATACATAATAAGGAAATTGATATTTGCAATATAAACCATATCTATGTAATATTACAACTAATGAAATTACTATTTTGGATCCTAAGCATAACGATATACCATTAATATCTATTGTGTTAACTAAGTATGCTAATACGGACTGCAGCTAGAAAAACAATAGTAAACATATAATCAAACCTACGTAGAAGGCGTCCTTAGAATTGTAAAGGAAAATAAGCTAAAATACCTATAAATCTCACGTTCATGTAATAAATAACAATTAAAACAAGGATGGGTCTCTGTATAATTATCATGTTGTAAGACTGTATCTTATTATACTCAGAAAGGCTCCTATATTTGCAAAACAAATTGGGTTTCATGAATATTCTGGTATGAAACGGATCCACCTCTGTGAGATTATCCCTACACGTTAACTGTGCATGTTTCCAGTAGAAAATCGTAGAAATTTACCGTTTCAGACCGCTCCTTACCATTCTCACTGTCATTCAATCGATTTGATAAAAATATCTTGAAGGCAGAACCCGATTTGAGCTGTATTTGATACTGAACAGTTGGCAACATTGTTGGACAGGTCGCTGTTTTTAACGCCTTTCACTGTTCCCCATCGACTTTGATAAAATTATCACGAAGGAGACCCCAATATTGAGGATGCATTCGATACTGAGCAAATAACAACGTAGTTGGACAACCTGCTTGATGTAGGCGTTTAAAAGGGGAGGGCGTTCGTGTTATCTCTCCGCTGGTGACCTGACTTACGACAGCCGCGGCTAGAAATCACACCAGGAGCACTCCCCGCCAAGCACACACCATGCAGCACCCAATGAAAGCGGAGGTAACTCGCCCCCTACCGTTTTCAACCTTCCTTTTTGCTGCACGCGCGGCCAGGACCCGTCAGAACAAATCTCCAGTCTGTTCCTTCTCGCCTGTGGCTTCGACCACGTGTGCCCATTTTGTTGGGTTTCCTAATGATCTACGGAGCTGTTGGTTTGAATCTGTCACTGTGAACTGTGCATTGTTTACTTGATCTCTGCGTGCATAGGGCCAAGCTGGTAAGTAGGTTGGCTCCGTTCACTGTGGCATTGGTTTGTTAGCCACGTATATGCAGACAGTGGAAATGTTGATTCGCCCAATGCGAGGCGCTGTGCAAGTTTGATTTTAGGAAGGAAACCAGTCCTCTCTCACGTGCCATAACTCCGTCTTCAACCACCATACTGCTTCCCACGCGGCCGGGAAAGCATCCAACAGCAGGCCGATTTGGTAAGTTGATTGGTTTGCAAAAATCTAAGTGAATTCAATGAAAAGATGCGGCCAGATTTGGAGTGGTTTGCAAGTCAAAAAAAGAGAGTTATTTCATTACGGCAGGTGGCTGGAGCCACCCACCCCCAACCATGTCTAACCACCTCTCCTTTGAATACTTCTCCACGTGAAAATCTTTATGTTTGGCCGCTTACCTTTAAAACGTATCCTTGGCCTCGTGGACGTGACATGTCGTGGGTCTCACTACGGCTCCCTTTTTTTTTTTACGGGCTCGACATAAGTGAGTTTTTGTCTGGCGATCATACTTACTCATGGCGGAAAGTGTTTACCCACGCACACCATGGTATGACCTTGTTTGTATCCCTTATGTTCTTCGCAACCTAACGTTTTTGTATAGGCGCTATGATCAAGTTATAGATATTTAACATGATACCCTTAAAATAAGAACCCGACCATCTAATTAACTTTGTTTTCCCTTGGAGCTCGTCATTGGTTATGAGATCCATCTATGTATTTATATTAAAATTTTCCTGCTGTAGTAATAGTCGAGTCGGTTATCGTTGACTTACCAAGTCGCACGTTGGCTTAACATGAACCTTGGAAATTTCAAACATGGTTTCGTTTAAATCGCAAGTGAATCATGATTAAGTTAATAACATACCTTTTGGGTTATAAACATGTAAACCTGGTGGTATATATACATGTATACCTCAGTTTGAGATTTTAAATATACATATAGTATTTATGTAATCAAACTAAAGATTGAATATAATACCTCAAGTGTAAAATATAAAACTTTTGATGTCCGTCAAGGGCAGGTTCAAATACCTTATCAAAAAAATTTTAGTCACATTTTCGGATTGTATGTCATGAGCGTGGCGTCGTATTTTCCGGCGTTACAATAATCATTTTCATTATTATCATCAAAGTCATCATCATGACAATGCCGATGAAAATGACAATGAAAAATAATGAACTACATAGGTGGGGATCCTTATTATTAATAATATGATTTTTAAGTCACCAACTTGATAGGATCTCATCGAGGTCATTCATGCACAAAATAAATGCCCTCCTTTTCCTGAATTTATTTTTGGTATCATTTTATGTCATCATCATCATCATTGTCATTGTCATCATAATCATTTTTATTATTATCATCAAATTCATCATCATGACGATGATGATGATCGTGTTAATGATGGTGAGTAGTGATGATCATGATGATGAAAAAACAATGATGATGATGATGGCAATGATGATAAAGACGATCATGATGATGAAAATGAACACCAATGAACTATGTGTAATAATAATAATAATAATAATAATTAACATCACTATTAGTAGTGAGATTAGTATTGTTGATGATGATGATTTTGACAATGAGGATGATGGTTTTTGTGACGGTGGTAATAACGATGAAGAGGATGATGATGAACACTAATGAATTACGTGTGACGATGATGATCGTGATGAGGATGAATATCATGATGATGACAATGATAATAATGTCAATGATTACGATGATGAAGAAAACGACAAAACCAAAGACAATGACAATTGTGACAATGTTGACGACAACAACAATATTATTAATACATTTAATAGAATAATATAATAATAATTATAATAATAATAATTTTAATAATAATAAATCCATTAATATTAATAACAATTATTATAATTATAATAATAATATTATTATTTCTTACAATAAATAATACCAAAATTTTCACCTTCTTTTCCGACTTCATTTTTGGTATCATTTTATGTATAATGCAACTCTGGGCTGCTACTAGCATACATATATTATATAAATATATGTAAAATATCTTTGAGAGGTATAGGTGCTTGTACCTCTCGACATATTTTACATATATTTATATAATACTGTACATGCTCGTATATTGAGAATCCTGGTCATATACAATAGATGTAGGTAAACCAAAATGAACCCAAACATTGTTGAAGAATAAATGTGTAGTCTCCTCACCCGTTATCTACTTTTATAGGGCACCGAGATACACATCTTGTTAAATCTATCCACCACCATGTACAAATAGTTGTGTTTTCTTTTTTCATAGTAAAGCCTTCAACAAAGAACATGTAAATACTTTCGCATTGCCATGTTGGTAAGGAAGTGGGTTATACAAGTCCAACTTTTTGTTAGTAAGCTTACTTGTGGCACAATGAATGCAACCTTTTATATATTTAGCTACATTTTCATACATCTGGGGCTAATAAAAATATATATATGTAATTGTACAACTATTTTACCAATACCAAAATGATCGAATTAAGAGAAGTATATGCTTCCCTAATCAAATGAACTCTTTCATATTACGAATACAAAGTTTCACAAGATGATAAATCAATCCATTATGTAAATGATAATTAAATTCTTCTACTTGTTTACCATGAGTCAAGTCTTCATAAACATCCTTATGAATCTGCATCTCTAACATATTGTTCCTTATAGATTTCACACATCAAACAACTATGTTGTAACAGGATAGATGTAATAACATGAGGTCTAGAAAGCATATCGAAACCTTGATCTTTGTGTACCTTTTTTGTACTTGATTATCGATGGAATTATTGCAAAACCCCATCCAACTAAAGTGCCTTAACTATTGTAGCTTGGACTATGAATGAAGATATTACAAAGGTTGATGATCTACATGGATTATTGTCTCTTTTCCCATTAATTAATGTTCCCATTTTTCACACTCTACACCAAAGTATGCAACTCCTTCTCATAAGTAAGATAATTCCTTATTGCACTTGTGAAAAAGGATACAACCGGATATAATAAATATATGGCTCCAACTCATGAGAAAATGCAGTAGAAGGTTCCCATATAAAATCATCAATAGGATGACTTGAATAAACAAGATAATCATTATCACTATCACTAGAATCAAAATCAACATCTCTTAATTCTCCTACCATTTTTTTACCTTTCACAAATTCTTAAGATCACAAAATTATAACCTTCTTCATAGATACCAAAATTCTATTCAAAATCATCAACAAGTAAGCCATAAGTATAGAAATTACTCTCAAATCTCAATTCCAAATTATAAGCACATGAAAAATTAATGAGTATTTATCTTTTAAATAATAAGACATCTCACCACTAAATCCATCATAATATACAACAATAGTTGTGTCCTAATTTGGTTTGATTTGTTTTGGAAAATTTTTCCCATACCTTTTCGAATCTAAGATTGAAAATTTTAATGCTTTCAACATACCCTTTTCAATGTTATAAAAACAACACAAGGTTGAAGTAAGATCAGTTCTATCCCCATACTACTTAATAAAGAGAAGCTTAAATTTGTACCAAAAATCAACTATCTCGATTTAAGAGATCATAATACCAATCCTAGGAATTATTGTTAAGAATTTGAATAAACAATATAATAACCATGACTTCATTTTCAATCTCAAAGTCATCACTATATTAATAAATTCTTGTAAATGGATTTCTCCAAAAATCTTTACCACTGCTATTAAATGTACAAAAATATTTTGTAATCATCTTAGGGAAATGAGTGTGGAAATCATGAAAACACAAAATATTAATAGGTTTGTGTTTATGAATAGCGAATGAAGGTTGGGAAAGAGGTATATTTTTAGTTAGCATGAGAAAAAATCACATAAATACTACATGGCTATTCTAAATACATTGAACTCATAAAATCCCATATAACGATTCACATTTAAATAAACATAAATGTTACCTAGATCTATAGTAAGATGAATGGTGGATTCCATTTTTTTCACCTAAAATTTTTAAATATGAAAAGAATCATCCATTGCAATGAATACTTAATATTACATCCAGTCCAAATCCACATAAAAACTCCAAATACACTCCACAAAATGTAATGAGAAGAAATCGTTAGAGACTAATTGATCCCAAAATTCTTGACCATCTTTCAAAAATGTAGGATAGTCGGATAAATCACACCCAAAATTATGTAAAATAAATAACAAATAGCAATACTAGACCACTAGTATACATATTCGACTCATAAAATTTTGATAAAAAGGTTTTTTTGATGAAAATGTCAATCCACATTATTCTAGTCCACAAAACTAAATGGAATTCACCATGGCGTAAAGGAGAAAAACCAAATATTAAACAATATTTGGTTTGAAAAAAATGTGTTAACACAATGACCAAACTTAAAAGAGGACATAAATAAGAAAATAAGACTAGGGAATATTGTGATAAAATAAATTGGTGTAATGAAAATTTCCTTGGTGACGATGTCAATTTGTTGGTTCTCAAATCTACACTGTGATATTTTCGGTGAGGATGAAGGAATATGGGTCATATTAGCATAGGTTCGTTTCACAAATCATGTTATATCTAGGGACCATAAATGATGAGAAGAAGAGTGTCTTGTTTACTCTTCTAACTCTATAAAATTAAAGGGAGAGTCTCGGAAAATTTGCATGCACAAAGTTACTTAAGATAACATAAATAAACTCAAAATATTTAAAAGCAAGTCTAACCTCAATATTAATCAACCATTCAAATATTGCAAGTGGTATTAATTAATAAATATTAACTTTCGTTTTGAATTTTAAATATTGCATGATTAATGTAGTTCATGATTATTGATATTAAAATGTTGTGAATAACTCAATCCTATTGCTATGTTATGAATAAAAAATACCACTAAAATTCTATGAATTTATTAAAATAACATATAAGTTTCGCATATGTATTATCTATAACTATTTGTGTATTAATAAATAATACAATTTTTTGTGTGTATTGTTTTCAAATAAATAATTTTTTTGTTCAAAACGCACTTTGTCATCTAATTGAAAAAATGGTAAATTAAAGACAAATCCAAAGTAAATGACAAAATTTACTGCTATAATTCATGGATAGATCTAAAATAGTTTTATATGGGTTGTGAGTATATGTTTCTCTTGGATCTTCTTCATGTTAGTTTTTCAACACTATTTTTCCTTTGGACAAGTATATCTAGTGTGTAATTTATTTTCTTTTGTAGTTACAAAACTGTTACTATATATGTTGGTGCATTCAATTTGATATTTCACATTTTCTTCTCTTTTCCTCTGTTTTTAGTCGAGCGTGTTATATTTTGTATATTATTTTTATGCCGCTGATATGTATTATTTTATTTTTCATACAATATTATTGTGAAAAGAAAGTTTATTTAGCACAAATTAACTATCTATTCAGCACAACTATATCAGTGACATTGAGGACATACATTCTTTAATATTTCATCACCAACTATATTAGTGGCATTGAAGACAATTACACCACTTTTACAATCATAGAATTGGCCCAACTAATAGGGAATGGCATGACCTCAATAAGCTCTAAGTTGGATTCTTGAATTCATCTAACATTGTGAGTTGGATTCAAAGTCATTTAAAGCTGGAATGGGAGTAACAAAATGTGATTAAAGGTTTGATGCATACAATTTCTATTACTACTACACGTAGAGACTTCATAAGTGACAAAATTAGTCTAATGTTGTAATGAACATGATACATCCAATCTGATAAATCTACATGAATCCATTGTACAACGTGGTGTGTTCATTTTCTAACCCCTATACCTTACTATCAGACTGGGAAAATATAATATCATTAAATGGTTGTAGAAAAGATGGCTCTTCAGTTTTGAAGGAACATTTTCCTTGAGTAATTTCCACATCTACAAATATTGTGTAAGATATGGACAGATTATAGAGGCCATTAAATTGATGTATTTTGTTGTTTCAACCCTTCCTGAATTTTTAATTTTGTTTTGGGGTTTACTTCTTCAAGGTGAATTTCCCAAATTTGATCAAATGTAGAGGTGGATAATGCCGCCATGATTTCATTACAAGGATATATAATATAAACCAAACTGTTAAATTTGATCAGCAAAAAGAACATAAAATCTGAAAGTCATATGAAATTAAGTATAAAAAGGGTATTCACAAAGATATAATTGGCAAAACTCTTATTATCATAAATTATAGACCAGTTTTATTTAAAGCATCAGATAAACCCATACAAAGTTCTGCATATACTCCTGATCTTCCATACAATACCCACAACATTAAAATATATACTTATAGTTCATATATATATAGTGCATAAATATGATGATGATGATCCCTCTAATAGCTGGGGAGATCTTCCAGAGCTGGTTGTCCTGTTTGTTCCACTTCCACAGTACAGCTCGGGTGCCCTCACTGATGCCTCCATGCTTCCTATCACCCTGGAATGCATCCAAGTTGAGGTCAATGTCATTTGCCATCCTTATGCTCCTGTACCCATATCCCATGTCCTCACTCTCACTCCACAGCACACTCTCATCATAGGAACCACCTTCATACCTAGTCAGCAACACCTGCCCATAAACAACAACAACACTCCTCCTGTGTCAGTGCAGATAGCATATAAACATAAAAATAAGAACTAAAAACAATGTATATATACCTCTTGAGATGCACCAGGGGCATGACGAAGGGCCTGCCCTGTGGCCTTGTTCACAAGGGAAAAGGCAGGGTGACCCACTGCATCCCTCACTCGGTTGCTCAAACTCTCATCCTTCACCCATTGCTGCATACACTCATACACAATGAATATATATAAAAAAAGATAGGCAAACTACCACCATCAAATATATATCAGACAATAATGATATAGACATATTGTAATAATATATAGAATGCATATATACTTGGGTGGGGTCACTAGGATTGTAGTAAACAAGCAAGACTCTGCCATCTCGGATACCCAGAGCATAATCTGGATTGGCCTTAGAGGAGAGCTTCACAATCTGGCCCTGAGGAAGGCTATTATGCCTGTGCTGCTCACTGTGACTGTGCTCAGACTGAAAATTGTGCTGCTCAGGCTGATAAAGTCCATAGTTTTCCTCCTGTTTTCTGCAGGGAGGAGGAGAGAGCTGGTGCCGCTCAGATCCTGCATCACAATCATTTGGGTATCCTTGGTTGCATCTTTGGCCCTCGTAATCTTGGTAGTATGACATGCTTCCTTTCCCTAGAGAATATGGAGAAAACAGATTATGATAATACAGAGAAATGGAGAAACAATTGAGAGTATGTTGTCCTGTGGTTTGTAGAGGATGGGTTTAATTGTTTATATAGAGTGTAAGGGAAGGGGATATTATTTCGTGGGGAACATCGAGTGTATTACTGGAAGGGAATGGAATAAAACTTGTTAACTTCCGTTTCGAATTTTTGTGTGTGCAGGTGATAGAGAAGGGAGAATCCATACGTGTTAAGCGGTGCAATATTCTTTAACTTTTACGTGGCTATGCTTGGCCGTGAATAATTTTGTAATGGAAGGATAAACTATCAATCTTTTCAAATAATGTATTTATTTTAAAAATTAAAAATAAAATTGTATATATAAACAATCCACTTTTTGATATATATATATATATTTGGTTTGTTTGGATTTGTATTTTGGTTGATGGTGTTATAACACTTTTATTATTGTTTGAGTAATTGTAAATATGGGTCATATATTTTATTAAATGTGTTTCAATTTGATTAAAGATTAATACTTATTTTTTATTTTGTCAATTTTATTTTGGAGTTAAATTTAGTCTTATCTTTTTTACAATGTTTATAAATTTCAAATTTGAAACATTTATTTATGATTCCATCTTAATCAAGGATCAAAGAACATCCTTTTTGTTAAATTCATTTGAGATTCTAATTTCTACCATAATTCATCTATTTTACAATACGGAATTTTAAACTAAATAAAATGTAAAAATATCCATTCCATCAAATTTACCTTAGAATCAACCTATATATATATATATATATATATATATATATATAGATCTTAAGAAATTTATACTCCAATCCAATTATTAAAGATCTATTCTACCACTTTTCTAAAAATCAAATCCAATAAAACTCAAACCTATTAACACTAAAAAGAATTAACACAACAATATTATCTTTTAACTATCAAACCGCACCCCACCTTCATTATTATTCAAATTTTATATATTCCAACTTAAATTTATTATTAATACGTGGTATATGTGAACATACATGTTCCTTGCTTATTGTGGAAAAATTGGCCTTTCAAGCAGACCTCAACTGTTTAGATATAATATCGCATGTTTTTAATTCACTTTTACTCTGTGGAATTCTCGGGCATTGGCAATTTAATTTTAAATTCACTTAACTTGAAATGAAATGTAATGTTGTGAGATATTATTTAAGAAAAGGGAAAACTAAACCTTAAGAGATTTATTTATCTTAATATAAATGTAATCATGTTAATAGGTAGTTAAGTAGATAACAATGAAATGTAATGTTGTGAGATATTAAAAAAATAGCCTACTTTAAATTTCACATCTTCTAATTGTATCATTTTAAGAGAGCGATGGAAATGGAACACAGAGTCGGTAGCCCTAACCCTATCCCGACGAAGGTAGGCATCGAGAATGGAGCTGCAGATGGGGGACGAACAAGTAGAGCCAACAACAACATAGATTTTGGCAGGTTCTGCTCCCCCGTGGCCCTCCAATGGTTCCTCCAAAAACATTCTTGGCTATCATTACAAGAACGCGGCAACAATTTTCTTCAAGGGCTCCTAATGCACCCTACATTGTGGAAAAAGCAAAGCAAACACCCCTGTTGTTATCCTTTCACTCTCAGAGGTAACCGATTCAATTTGTACCCTTAAAAATTCTGCCATTATCTGTAGATTTAATGGATTTTGGCCTCGGAGTGAAGAGTTGCATCAATGGATTTATTCTACTTGGTCCTGTGATTGTGAGATCCAAATTATGTGCCAAGGGTTTTTTATTGTTCATTTATCCTCTCCTACAAATTATCAATGGGTTTTTACTGAAGGTCCCTGGTTTTGGGGTAGGGTTGGCCTCTTTATTACACCATGGTTTATGGATTTTGATCCCTCTACTATGGTGGTCTCTAAAATGTCGGTTTGGGTTCGTCTACCCAATCTTCCTCTCCCTTTTGGCACCCTGTGGTTTGTGCTGCTATTGGTGATTCTCTTGGTCGCTTCATCAAGTTGGATGATGAGTGGTCTAAGCAAGGGCTATTTACCTATGCCCATATATGCATTGAGGTGGATTTCAGCAATGGTCTTCCAAAAAATTGGAATTAATCCATGATGGCTTCAAGTGGATTCAAATTCTCGACTATGAGAACACGACATTTCGATGTTGTTTTTGTCATCAAACTGGGGACCTTCAAGAGGCTTTCCCATTGTTGCCCACTTAGAATAAACATAAGAAGACCAAAGGAGTTTCTTAGCGGCCTAAAGGTTGGCAACATTTCTTTATGGTGGAAGTCAAAGATCAGCCAGATGATATGATTGTCAAGATTCCCCTCGTTGACGGTGGTGAAAAACGGATGCATGTTTCTGAGTCTTCTGATTCTGACCCCGCTCAGGATAGCCCGTGCCTTGATCCTCCACTTGTCTTGGCACCCCAACAGGTACCATGGACTATTGTCCCGTGTTCTAAGGAGAAGAAGGCACTTTGACACTCATGTTTCTATTTCTCCTTTGGACGTGAGTACCTTTCTTTTGGTTCTCCTCGAGACCCCTTGAAATTTGTTGCTTTGTTGTTTTCTTTGTGTGGCTTTGGGGCGTGCTCTCATACCACCCATTTTTTTGTTGAGAGAATCTTGTATCATGTTGCATTTAATATAATATAAGATTTTTTTCATAAAAAAATCACATCTTCTTGATCATTATAGTACATTATTTATTTTACTTTAAAATAAGATGAAGTTTGGGACCTATTTTTCCTCATAAAAGATATTTTGAACTTGAGGCTATGTGTGCCATATTAAAACGTTTATTACCAAAAACCAAATATATATATAAAAATGAAGTAGACATCTCAAAATAAATATGTATCGACATTTAAATAAATTTAAAATATTTGTTATACTAAATATAATAGCAATAAAATTACGAGATAATATATAGATTAAAGTTTGCAATTACTTAACACCATAATAATAAGTTTGTTAAATAACATAAAATAAGATAAAAGATTGAATGATCAATTTTTTTGTGTTTATATTTTCTATAAAATATAACTATCTCTACTATTTTGTTTTTTCTTTAAATAAAAAAGCACATCAAAATTTTGTATTGAGTTTGAAGCTTACATGGATTAGGTGCACATAATTCTTAGGCTTATCTCGCTATCAGTATAAGGGGTTTCCATTTCTCTAAATTTTCCCAAGGCACGATTTCGACCTCATCCCTTATTATTTCGCATCTCTTGAGATTTTTACCTTAATGAATGGCTAGGCAACACCTTTTATGCCATCATACACATTGTTGGGTCCTACAACCCATTTGATAACCTTCATTTTACACCAATGTCATTGAATCATCTCTTTGTTTGTTCTGTATTTTCTTGTAAACATTTCATTTGTATATATAGCTAGTGGTTTCTTTTCATGGTGAAATTTTATGCCAAGAGGTATATTGTTATAGGTTTTTATTGATGGTGGTAATGAGTTTTTATCGTGGTGGGGGTAATCTGGTGGTTGTATGTGTTTTTTTGTTTGGTTTTAAAAAGTGGGAAACCATTGAATTGATGAATGTGTATAAACTAGGATAGAGTACATGCATAGTGATAGGTGCATTGGAAAATGTGTATGCATTTGTAGCATGATCATAATCGGGGAGAGTTACATAGAAGATAGAAATTTAAAATTTAAAACATTATGTTAATATGCCTATACAAGAATTGATGTGCACAAATGAATGACAAATTTAAAGCCATAATTGATTATTTCAAAACTTGGGAAAATGGTTGATCCTTTCATATAAACTCTTATTAATATCCCCTTCTAGGTAGTTACTCCATAGATTACAATTGTTGTGATATATGAGAATGGAATGGTTTTGATTATATAACAAATTTGAAACTTTATTGCCTGTATTCAATGGAGCTAAAAATAAAGTGTCTAACAAGTCGTAATATAATTTGAAGGTATATTATAACTATATATTGTAATGCAAGAGGGATATGGACTATAAGACTGCTAAATTAGGGTTATCCTTAAAATTTATAGTTAAGAGATAAGAAAACTTTGATGCCACAATCAAGAAATAAAACCCATATTACCTTTGTTGGTAATATAGGGGAAAATTAGGATCAAGTCCACCCCCATGTCCCACTTAGAGAAAGTGTTCCTCTCCTTTGTCATTCTAGTTCATAGCTCGGTATAATAAAATCATTTACCTTCTAAAAGTTTCAAGGATTCGGGACATGGTACTCTTAAGCATCTTCATTAATGGCTTGGAATGAATTGGGAACATTCATATTCTAGAAGAGACTAAGTCCCTCTTAAATTCTAAGTTGGAAGCAAGAGAAATATCCCTTTCTCTCAAACAAATAAAATTATATGGAAACCTTTAAAATCTGGTACTTATTCAACTCGGTGTGGTTATAGGAAATTAGTTCTCGAGACTCAGTATTTGAGGAAAACAAATGGAAGAAGTGTTGGTCCAAACATTTCCTTTTAAAGCTAGTGGTCTATCTTGGTGGCTTATAAAGGAAGAATTATCACTCAGATTAGAGGAATTTAATGGGTAAGGAAGGATCCACCGGATGTGTATTATGTTTTTAGCCAAGGAAGATTTGGATCATTTATTAGTTCATTGTCCCTTTATTGAGAAATGCTAGAACTGGTTTTGTTTTAAGATAAATATTTCCTGGGTTCAACTGGAAACCCTCTCTTTAGTTATTATTTTTTAGCCAAGAGATTGGCCTAAAGAATCTCTTGCTTCTATTGGGGGTTGCAGTCCTTTCCTTCTGATATGGCATTTATGGTGGGAGAGGAACAAAAGAATTTTAGGGAAGAAATTCATTCGGTGGGAGCAGTAACAAATTGGATGGAGTTGGCCATCTCTCGAAAATGTTTCTATTTATTGGAAAAATGGTAGCCCTTTTCTTCTAGGGATAGGGATATTTTGAAGAATTGGCCCCATATTTCATGCCCTACCTCGTGTTCTTGTGCAATATTGGGGTATGTTGCAAGGTTGAGAAGAAAATCGGTGATTGGGCTTCTTCCCCTCTAAGTTTTTGTAAATTGAATTTTGGTGGGGCATATAAATGGAATCTAGGAAAATTTGGGGTTGGATTCTTAATTAGAAATGAAAAGGGTGAGTTGATATTAGATGGCTTATTTATTCGATAAGAGGGATCGTGTAGTCACAAAATCATGCACTTTAGGCATTATTTAGCTCGGTCTCATACTAATATTTAGAAGGTTCTTGAGTGAATAAAGTACTAATTAATCCCACCTTTTGGCCATCTTGTTTTACTTTTTATTTCGTCATTCTGCACATTTTTACATACATGCCCAGTTTTTTCGAGACTTCCCCGTCATTTTAGCCTAAACCCAGGCATTGAGACCTGTACAGGGTGCCCCAATCTATTTTATACTTTCCCGACTCTTTTGGGCCTCTTCTAGCTATTTTTCATCCTATATTTTTCCTAGTCGACCATGTCGGGATTAATTATGAAATTAGAGAAAGATAACCCTATAAATATAAAGTTATGAGACCATAATGAGGGTCCTAACATCACTTACTACTATCACTCCATCTAGAGTTGCATCCATTGCATCACTTACATCCACATACTTCCATGCATCAAGGCTAGGAGATCTGCATCAACACACACTTCATAGGGGAGGGATTCTATTCTATTCCATGCACACATACTTACATTTTCTACATTTAGTTATTGCTCGCTACTTCACAAAGTGCGATTGATATAAGAAAACCTAGGGCACGACATGCACACACACACACACACTAGAACTACATTTGGGTCTAAAATGTAGTGTAACACTCAATTTAGTAAGCCCACTATTGTGGTAGCTGAGGTCAGTCCGACCCATTCATTTGCATCTTTTATTTTTTAGGGTTTTGATACTTATTTTGTCTCTTGTAGGTCTTCAAATTCATCTTTCTATATTTGGCACATTCGGCGTAGTTCAATGAATCTAGTTTGATAGGAAGCAAAGGTTACAGAGCATCTTTTGACCCAGAAAGAATCAGTTCTAAGATTTTTCAGAGACTAGGGTGCCTATTCTGCCATACCAAGGTGCCCAAGGTGCCCTAGTACCCTCCTGGGTGCTCCAGTTTGCTCAGATCTTCCAGATCCACTCTTTTCGGGACCTCTATGTAGCCGTTCTAGCTTCTATATTTTCCTGTCAGACCTGTGACACCTTGTGACAATCATCCATAATCAATTGAGTTCATTCCTTACCTTCCTCTTACATATTAGGGTTTTATTTCTACTAGTTCAATCATTTTAATCATTTTAGTCACTTCATATTACTTTAGTGCATTTATTTACAACATTTATGTCCTCTTAGATTAGATTAACTATTATTACATTTCCCCATTTTAGTTAATCATTTTGGTGAACCCGACCATATACGCTTCTAGAATCTTCTTTCTTCCTTAGCTAGGATTTCCTTTTTCCTTTCCTATGGCTCAATCTCATGAGGAATTTAATGAAGTTAATCTTAAATCCATCAATGATCACCTTGTTGCACACCCTCAGGATATAGACTTACTTCTGCATGTGGCATGTGAGGAAGCTACTAATTTGGTAGAACTCAATCCTTTTATGGCTATACCAACTGTTGTAGCCACTCAACCACCTGCTTCTACTCTTCCACCTATCTCTATTGTTCTGGTTTTTGTCCCCACTCCTACCAATCATTTTACACCTCCTTTAGTTTCTCATGAAAGGCAAGTCTCCTCCGTTGGCAATCAAGATTTAACCTCTCTGTATCATGATCTTTAGGCTTAAATTCATAAGTTGCAACAAGCTACTTTGACTACATCTCCATCTTTAGATTCTACCTTGTTATTGCATACTCCATTCGCACCTGTCATCTCTACTTATCCGCTTCCTCCTAGTTTTGTTACCCCTAAGTTGCCCATTTTCAATGGGCATGGTGACCCACATGAGCATCTTCGAGCCTTTCATGTTGCTTGTCTAGATTTCATCGATGATCATATTCTCTTAGCTAAAATATTTCCTCATAGTCTCTATATCTATACCATCTATGGTTTTACGACTTACACATCCACTCAGTCACTTCATTCACACATCTATCCGATGCCTTCCTTACACATTTCTCCATCAACATCGGCTCTAAGATTTCTTACGCTCAACTAGCACAACTTAAACAAGGATCCAATGAACAATTCACTAACTATGTTTTATGGTATAAGAATAATCTCGCTAAAATGAAAATGTACTTGCTGAATTTGATCTTTATGATTTATTTATCCAGAGTCTTTTACCACCTCTCTAAGAAAGTGTTCTCTTTGAGGCCTCTCCTTCATTTGATCAACTTTGTCATACTCTTAAGCTTCGTGAATCTAAAATTTTATCCATCGGCAAGCTTAAGTATCAAGAACAAACTCCATCCTCCACTTGTTTTCAAAATAAGGCACCATTCAAGCCATTTACATCTAATCCAACCAACGCTAAAATCATTGTTAACGCAATTAATCCCTTTGAAGAAGCCCAGCCACAATAACCTAGGCACACGTTTAACAACCTTCCAATGGCTCCACATCTTATATTAAAGCAACTCCTTGACAACAACCTTATTACCCTTCCTCCACCACTTGAGTTAGACCCATCACAACCCAAAGGTAGGAACTACAATGAAAAATTTTTTGTTGTGATTATCATCGTTGTGTGGGACATTCTACAAATAGATTCCTAAAACTCCGAACAATTATCCAAGACCTACTTGATAACGATAAGCTCAAATTCCCATAATCTACTAGCTCTGCTCCCACTAATGACAAGGGTAAACTCAAGATCTTTAATAATGACTCCCAACAATACGACAAAAATACTGTGGATTCTTTCGCTAATCATACATATCATGCAGTGTTACCTCCATAATCAGGAGCTCTTGATTTCTTAGTTGCTAACACCGAAGTTGCGCCACCCGTCATTTCCTTTTCCAACGCCGATTATCACACTACATTTACATCTAATCATTTACACATACACGCATCTATCGGCTCGACCACTATCAACAATACTAAATTTGATCCATCATGGCCCATTAGTGCCTATTCTATATCACTCCTTTGGGATATTGGTTACCCTCCATCGCAAATCGACTATCCATTTCACAAACCCTTTGGTGTTGTTAAGCTACATGTCACAATCGGCCCTCTTACCATGCTTGTCCCTTTCCTTTGTTGGAAACACGTTGAGGGATGTGACTTGCTTTTAGGCCTTAATTGGATCCATCACTCTCAATCTATCATATCTATGAATCACTTACGACTTAAATTCATTCACAATTCCCAAGTTATTTCTATTAATGGTGTCCCTCCATCTCCTCCATTGTCACCATCTCCTCGTACAAATGTGTCATCCACCTCTTATAACACGTCTCATTCTATGTTATTAAAATCATAGTCTACTCCTATTTCACCTACTCGAGTGCCTTCTAAATGAACAACTCATTCCATTAGTCCTACACATCGGCATAGGACAATTATTGATTCTTGATGTCGATCAATGCCATGTTTTTTCCACATGGATCTTCGTCACCTTCACACACGACCTCACCAAGATCTCCATCACCGACGCATTTTACTACACCATGATATTCATCTTATACTCATCCCTCACATGCATATATACTTCATTCACCAACACAACGTTTATCTTACATGCCACCACTTTTAGATCATGGTCCTACACTTTCATCCTCGTAGCCATTGGCTGAAGGACCTTCACCTTCACTCTCATTAGTTAGTTTTTCTATTTATATGCACTTGGGGGAATAGCATCCTATCCTCCCCCACTCACTCACGCATCTATCATCTTTGCATTCTTACATAGGCATACCATATCACACATCATAACATCGTCATTACCCGATGACACACTCTTGTGCTTTGATTCACACTTGACTATTGAGGGATTACCATTACACTGAACCCCACACACCACACCTTAGGCATTACACATTGCATTTCATCATACATTATACATCATACACTCTTCATTATACACTTATTCTACATTAGACTAGTCCTCATCTACGCATTACATCCATTAGGGTATCTACGCACTTAGTCACATCATACACTACACATTTCTACACATATTCTACATCTTATGCTAGGTTACATTACATATGAGTCTAGATTTACATTTTATCATTACATATTCCATTTCTATCTACACCTATTATTGCATTTTCCACATCATGTATTGTGCATCCTACACCTATTACATCACATTTTACACATCACGTAGTATACATCCTACACACCCTACACATCCTACATTGCATTGCCCACACCATGCATTTACAAATCCTACTCATCACATGGTCATACATGCTACATTTTCTTCTACGTGCTGCACTCACTACCTTATGACACACTTTAGTTCCTTGGTCCATACTCGACTTCCGAGGGTTTACCAATCAAATGGACCTTACACTCACCATGAGACATTATTAGTCTAATGGCATACGCTTTAGGCTAAATTTTCACTCACTCTAATTTCATCTATTAGTGACATACACTTTAGGCTAAATCATCACCCACTTCTGTCATTTCCTCTAGTAATGGTATACACTTTAGGATAAATCACCACCCCCATTATGGCATCTTATAGTGGCTTAAACCTTAGGTTACATCACCACTCCTTCCATTTCATCATAAAGAGATATACGCATAGGGATAAATCATCACCCATCCTTTCATCATATAGTGATATATACGTAGTGCTAAATCATCACTCTTACTAACTGCAGTTTCATCTTATATTGATATATGCTTAGAGCTAAATCATTACTCATCCTAATTGCTCATCATATAGTGATATATTATTAGTGATAAATCATCACTCATTCATACACACAAGTCCTGATATACACTTCGGCTATAGGGTTCATGCACATCCTTTCTACATGTTGCATCTCATCACTCCTACATCACACTCATCACAACACGTTAGACACAAAAACACTACTCGACCATTTCCCGATGACACACTCTCATTTACGGTTCATTCTGGACTACTAAGGGGGAAAATAAAATGAACCTTGTTGTATACATTTCCATCCACTCAGGGAGCATGCAGCTCGTATCATTCCATCTTGCATTCCATTCCATTCATCCACAACATACTGCATTGTCTTAGGGAATTTACTCTTGTTTACTAGTGTTTTGCATGATCACTTTACTACACATGTTAGATTGATTTCTTATATGTCATTATCTATATCATACACACATGTGTGTTCATGCCTTTTTTTAGTGTGATCGGAGATACATGACTCTTACATGCAACATGGATGCTCACATTCTACCCTTCCCATATTGTGTTATGTTGTGGAGCCTGTTTTCATGTGTGGAAGTGTTCAAGCGTATATTAAAAGTATTATACACTATCCATAGTTTTCTCATTGGGGTTCGGGGACTGGGCCGGGCCTCGTTAGGGGTTCAGGCGTAGCCCCGAGAAAAAAATTTGGCTTCGAAAAATGTGCCCGATATCTCAAGAAACATGCTTTTCTCATATGGGTGGGATTTTTGACCCATAGGTTTATGGGACGGTTTTGGCTGATGGTTTTGGTACCACGGTATTGTAAAACTACTCATGTAGTTGCCTATTTATGTATATGGTAGGGTTTGAGAACATTGCATATGTGTATGAGTTCAAGTGTGAATTCTATAGAGTTTGTTGAGTATAGCTCTAAATAGATCTGCGTATTGTATTGAGAGAGAGGTGACTTGTAATAAAATATGAGAAAGTGGTTTTGGTGGACATAGCCCAAATTGGGTGAACCGCGTTAAATATTGTCTATTCGTGTTGTGTTATTTTTATTCTGCACTTTTATTTCAGATCTATAAAGTTTTTGCATATTAGTTTCTATTATTATGATTATGAGTGGGATTGTTTCGCATATTTTATCCCTTATTTCCTAACATACTAGTCATTTGGAGGCATCCACATTTATCTCATACAAATTGTTATTGTTTCATTTTGTACTTATCATATTACATTATTTGATCACACACACTTTGACATATTGGTTATTACTCTAACACACTAACATGTGTGCCATGTGTAGCACTTGTCTTTCAGGATTACATCTTTCCATGACTACTTGTTTGTTTGTCTCTACTTATCTACTATTTTTTGCCATTATATACGGGGTTTTCCCTATGTTTATGTGCACACTTATTCGTTGTTTGCGACCATGATGGCATTGCATGTTTTGTGATATCGTGAGTGATGTCCCATGTTTGCAACCCTCTTTATGTGGCTTACTTGTTTCTTGTGTGTTTACACTACTATGCTAGGTAGTTTCTACATTGTCTACATATTTTACACTTATCTTATTACATGCATGTGTTTTTAGACTAACACTTGTTTTGGCTAGCCATCCTTGTTTGTGCATGCCTTGGTTTCTACCAAGTGCACCCCCTTTCCCCTTACATGGTAGAGTTACAAATTTCAAAGTGTGGTAGGTCCTCTTTTGGGGCCACATTCTCCTATCAACAACGTTGCATGTGCCCCCAAAGAGGGGGCATCATTTAGGGTTTACATACTAACACATCGTATTTACATCGGTTCAGTACAATGCACTTTCCACCCTTGACATTATGGGTTTACATACAACGAGTGGGTTCAAACTAGTCTATGAACCCCATACACAACAAATTTTATAGGACATGGTGTCCTTAGCATTTATGGGAAGCAATTATAAGCTTGGAGGTTACAAAGTGGGTGTGCCTCTTTACACTACTTTGGCCAGTGGTGTTGGATTGCCCAAAAACTAGGACAATACAAAGATCTCTTCACACACATTTCAGTAGAAGTGGTTAGAGCTTGGAGGACACAAAGCATTTCCTCCCTACACTTCTTCATCCAGGGTGGTGTGAGATTGCCCAAAAAAACTTGTAGCTATACATGATATCCTTCTATACCCTTTTTCTTGACATGGATCAGGTTCACATGTTCCATTTACAATTTTCATTTCGTGTATTTTACACATTTCTATACACATGTGTATTTTACATAGCATTTTACATACATACATATTTGACTACTTGATCATTTTCTCCTTGCATGTTTGATAGTATGAGAAATAAGCGAGTAAACAAAATAACAACAACAACTTTCCACGATGAAACATGCCTTACTAACCATGCAGGAACACTACACACCGCAACAAATACACACACGTTCGCCCTAGGTTCACTCTCATCACTTTTTCTATGTGCATTTTTCATCTATAGTTTCCATGCTCCTCCATATTTTTATCATTCCATGCTTTTGTTTAGTCCTTCACACATTTTCTACTACACTCTACATGGACATTAGGTACACATCTCTATCTAATTTATGTTACCAAGATTTCCACTCACCAACATAAAGTGGGGGAAAAATGTAGTCACAAAATCATGCACTTTAGGCATTATTTATCCCGGTCTCATACTACTATTTAGAAGGTTCTTGAGTAAAGAAAGTACTAATTAATCCCATCTTTTGGCCATCTTGTTTTAATTTTTATTTCATCATTCATGCACATTTTAACATACATGTCCAATTGTTTTGGCACTTCCTGTCATTTTAGCCTAAACCGGGGCACCCAAACCTATATTGGGGCACCTCGGGACACCTTGGTCCCACCTAGGGTGCCCCGATCCATTTTCTACTTTCTCGCCTCTTTTTAGGCCTCTTCTAGCTATTTTTATCCTTGTATTTTTCCTAATTGGCCATGTTGGGATTAATTACGAAATTAGAGCAAGAGAACCCTATAAATATAAAGTTATGAAAACATAATGAGGGTCCTCACATCACTTACTATCGTCACTCCATCTAGAGTTGCATCCATTACATCACTTGCATCCACATACTTCCAAGCATCAAGGTGGGAGATCTGTATCAAAACACACTTCATAGGGGGAGGGATTGTATTCTATTCCATACACACATACTATTACATTTATTACATTTAGTTATTTCTCACTACTTCACACAGTGAGACTGGCACAAGAGCACCTAGGGTATGCCATGCACACACACACACACACACACACACACACACACACACACACACACACACACACACACACACACACACACACACCAGAACTACATTTGGGTTTGAAATGTAGTGTAGTGCTCAGTTTAGTAAGCTCACTATTGTGGCAGTTGAGGTCATTCTGACCCATTTATTTGCATATTTTATTTTTTAGGATTTTGATAGTCCTCTTGTCTCTTGTAGGTCTTCAACTTCATTTGTATACATTCGCCATAGATTCAAAGAAATCTAGTGTGACACGCAATGAAAGTTACTGTAACATCTTTTGACCCGAGAAAGAACCAAAGTTCGAGAGTTTTCAGAGACCGGGGCACCTCGAGGCACCTCAAGCACCCTCCTAGGTGCTCCAATCTACTCAGATCTTCTAGATCCACTCTTTTCAGGAGCTCACGTGCAATGCGGTTCTAGCTTCGTATTTTACTATCGACTGCGACACCTCGACAATCATCTATAATCGGTTGAGTTCATTTCTTACCTTCCTCTTGCATATTAAGGTTTTATTTCTACTAGTTCAATCATTTTAATCATTTTAGTCACTTCATATTACTTTAGTGCATTACATTTCCCCATTTTAGTGGATTTTAGTTAATCGATCTTGTAATTTAGCGTAAATTCAAGCTTTAGAAAGCGGTTTAAAAATGGAAATTGAATTGAATATTCAAAACATAAAAATTGAAGGGGATTCTTAGGTGATAATTAGTTCAGTAATTAATAGAAAGGCATCTCTTGGAAAATTAATTTAATTTCGAGAAAGGTTCTATTTTAGTTTAGTAATTTGGATGATTTCTCTATCAATCATAACTTGAAAGAGAAACAAATGTGCATACTTATTAGCTAATAAGGGTGTCTAACAAGACATGGGGGCCATAATTAGTTTTAATCTTAAGGAGTGGTTAGGTCTCGAGGCATGTATTCATTGACGAGAATTAATAAATCCATGATTTTTGAAGACATGTCACTCATGTGGGAGTGTGGGAAGAGTATTTATAAGTGGTTCCTCGATTCTACATTTGTGTTAAGAAATTTTGTCCCTATTTTCATTTGAGCTTCTTAAAAGATGGAGAACCCCATGTATCCATTTATGCATTTTGTTAGGATAGATCACAAAATGGCCTTTTACATGAACATCCCTAGGAAGAGGTTGAATTTGGTGTTCATAATCTCTTCCCCACATGTTCTGGAAGCTATTAAAAGGATAATTGGGGATGGTTATATGAATCTCGTGGGTCATTCTTACGTCAATGCGGAGGTAGTGCTACATTTATGGGTCATCTTCCGATTATTTTCCTAGACAAGGAAATGATGGTTGTCATTGGACATAAATTAGTGAGACCTAAGCATTGAGTAGAAATGGAGGAGGTCATGTTGCTTAGAAAATCTCACATCCTTACCATTGCTTATTAGAAGAAAAGGTATTCCAAGTTGGTTTGGTTGATAGGGCCACATTTTCAAAATGGAGGGTAGGCTTGAGGCCTTGGTGGGTTTTACAGAGACAATCATTTAATTATGTAAAAAGGAGTTGGGGATCTTCGCATTCCCTATTTGGATCTTGATGCACTCTGAGCTCCACTTAAATAATTTCCTTATGGTGGGAGGAGAATCACATCTCAGAATGGATTCTTACAATTGGTTAGTAGATTGTGTCAAGGACCCCTTAGTGTATCACCTGCAGAGGTAAAAGAAATAAAGGAGGTTGAGGTTATTATTGTGTCATCGAATCCTCGGGAGTAAGGCAAGGGTGTCTTTACTTTGTATAATTTCTTAAGACCTAAGTAGTATTTTCTTAGGTTCTATGTTTCTAATGTTCGGGTATTAAGTCTTCACTTGTGCTTAATGCACAATTTTTCTAGTTATGTAATATTCCTTAGTCTAGGCTAGCCCGATGATCAAGATCCTCCTTCTTCTCGGGCTCTTTCATAAAGTGACAACTTGATTCTATTTATTCTATTTTGATGTATTTCCGTGCTTTTCCAAGTGTTTTCGTTGTTCTCCTAGGCTTGGCCTAGTTTGTTTGTGGTTTTGGGGTGTGCTCTCATACCACCCACTTTTTGTTGAAAACTATCTTGTATCTTATTACATTTAATATAATATAAGATCCTTTTCATCAAAAAAATTGATATGGACAGGAAAAGGGACCCTTTAACCCTTGTTTAACTATAAAAATATAGGGGAAAATTACTTACCATGTAGGATACTATAGATATTTTTAGGTATATATCTAAGATAAATTGATTTATCGAAAATATGGACCATACATCATCTAAATTTTATAATTTAAAAACCCTCATTTTAATTTTATGAATTCAAATTTGAAACTTCTATGAATATTTTGAGGTTACATTCATGAACATATTTATTCATCATATGTATAGCCTATTTCATTTTCTTTTGAGTGGTTATAGATTCATAAATCATCTTCTTTAGTTTTTTTCCTTACTTTGGCAAACGTCCACAAAATTAAATATCAATAGATCTAGGAAATTTCTATAATTTTCAATACATGTAGCTATATAATAAACATTGTCACTACATCCTTAGAATATAGGTTTTTTTACATTTTCTATTTCCTGTGAAGGCACATAAAAGTTTATGTACATTATTTATTTTATATTTCGTAACGAGAAGTACAATAAGAAAATACTTGGAATTGAATTGTAGAGTGAGCATATGTATATGTTTTATTCTAATTTCTAAGTAAAGGGAAAATTTACATAATATAAATTAGTAGAGTAAATAAGAAAATAATATGTAGCATGGGGTGAAATAGAAGCATTTCTTCTTATTGTTTTCAAGCCTATACATGGATTTCATATTATATATGTGTACTAGGTGAAAGAAAAATATGAGAAGATATGAAGTTCTCGAAGAATGGACTTTTGATAGTATCATGAGTTAAGCCTTTTCATTAAGTGTGACCAATATAAATTGTTACTTTATCTACTCGTCAAGCCATGTGATTTATGGATTGTTAATGCTCGTGCCATATTTAAGGGTACATGTCAATCATTGCCTCTTTTTATTAGAGGGGTCGATATAAATGTTGGATGAGCATTATCCCACATAGGGCTTATGAATTTCCTAACTACAATGGATGTCAAGGAGGCAGGATTATAACCACAACTATACATTATGGAAATGACTTGGCTATGACCTTGGTTAACTAATCGACTGGATCCATTTATTAACAGTTGACATAGCTTCTTCACCTTCACAAATAAATAATGTAATCTCAAGTTGCATGTCAGTGTTGGCTGATTTTCTTTTAAGTGGTTTCCTTTTGCTTTGCTTAGTGTAGTTGGAAGGTCCAATGCTCTCATTGTTTTCTAGTTTTTAAGGGTTGTTAAATAATTAACAACAAACAAATGTGTAGAATAAGTGAAGGTTTATTGTTTTTTTTTTTTATTATTGGCAAATAGTTTTTTGAAAGGGACTATACCCTTGAGTACAAAAGATGGCCTAGGAGCCAGAATAGGAATGAGAACTAGAGAGAAAAGGATCAGAATCCAAATGTGACAATGAAGCTCAAAGTAGCCAAAAAATAGCTACCCAAACAAGACAAAACAACAAAAATACTACAAAAAAGCAGTAGAGAGACCGCAAAAAACAACATAAAAACATACAAGAATAGCTAAAGCATCTACAACTACTTTTTGGCAGCTTTGTCTATGCTGGTCTTGATATTCTTCCAGGAATGGAACATACCCAAAGTTGTCATGTGGGCAGCGTCAGTATTATCCAGCTGCTCAATGGTCCTTTTGCTTTCCTTATCATTACCCCAAAGTGTTACCGGAACTCCACTGAGGTTGGAGACACTTTTGACATGTTGCTCAATGAACTCCTCAATCGCTGTAAAGATGGCCATGTTGTAATCATGTCGAAGTTTTGGCCTTCCCTAAACGGGAGTCTAAGGAGTTCACTTCAGAGATATCATCAACTGCCGCTATCAATATCCACCTCCTCCTCCTTTTTCCTCTTACCTTTCTGTTTTGCCAAGTTCTTAACCTCATCCTTCAACAGTTTCATATCAGCCTCTAAGGCTTCCAGCCTTTTTGAAGAGCTTTCCATATGCACATCCCGGGGACTGGCACTGCTAATATTCAGGAGGTCATGTGCAATTTCAATTTCATGAGGACCCTTCTCCACAGCAAGAGTCTCAAGGTTAAGCTTTCTAGAAGCCCTGGTAACCGGTCTGTTTGAGGTGGAGGCGAAGTGGGGGCGGGAGCAGTAGTAGGGGGAATGGAAGAAGAAGCTTGGATGGCTGGCAGGGGGTGACAGCAGCGGTGGCGGGGGCAGAGAATGGAGAAACAGGGCTGGCAGCAGCAGAACCCGGCAGAGGGGGAACCGAGCTAGGAGAGGATGGGAGACCAGGATACTTAAGAAGACAACATTTATGTAGCAGCAAAATAAGCCCCTAGTGTAAAGGAACCACCCGGGTATGCTTCGAAACTCATTTGTAAAGGTTTATTGTTATTAAAGGGAGATGGATGAATATACTATAGACATCAAGAGGCTCTAGTCTTCTTTTGTAGTTGTTGCATTCTTGACATTGAGTAAGAGAATTTAGTAGAAATGAAATATTCGGGTGGAGAGAAATATATGATACATCTGTGTACATTAATTTATACTAATAGTTTTTTCTCTATATGTGTTTCTATGGTATTTCTTAACGGAAAATTGTGAATCTTTTTTTCCATTATCAAGTTACTATACCCTCTCACTTGCAGGAAGTTACAAATTTCTTCTAAAGTTTTGAATGTCAACCATCTCTATTATTCATCTCGTTGGGATCCTTCCAAAGTAGCATATGCCAAACTAGAAAAAATTCTCAAATACTTCTTATGGGCTAACTTTGAGGGACATAAAGGGTTTCACAGAGTATCATGGGACATTTTCTCATTATAGGAACTATACGTGTTAAGTGGTTTCATGTAATATTATTTAACTTTTACGTGGCTATGCTTGGCCATGGAATTTCTTATTTTTTGGTTTTTTTAAAATCCAAGAATACTTTTTTAATTGAAGGATAAATCATCAATAATTTCAAATATGTTGCCAATTTAATTTATTTCAAAAACATTATGCAGTGATAGAGAAGGGGAATCCATACATGTTAAGTGATTTCATGCAATATTGTTTAACTTTTACGTGGTTATTCTTAGCCATTAAATTACTTATTATTTAGTATTTTAAAATTCAAGAATAATTTTTTTGATTGAATGATAAACCACCAATTTTTTCAAATGCATTGGTATTTTTTTTTTTTTGGTAAATAATCAATTTTTTAAATATGTTAGCATTTCGAGCTTTTTTTTGGATTTGCATTTTGGTTCCAAAGTGTTATAATACATTTAACTATTATTTGATTTTTTTCTAGATTTAAGATAAAAAGAGTTTGGTTTTAAAAGGGGACCAAAAAAACCCCGAACAAAAAAGAAGTCAGGTTTTAAACAAAAAACCAACAACGAGCCATGGAGGCTAAGTCAAAAAGACTTGACGACAGTCCACCACAAAAATATAGACACCAATAGGGTCTGCATATTAACCATTACAATTTTTTGACAAACAACCACCACAGAGAAACCAACAGGAAATAAAAGAGAAAGGAAAACCAAAGGTCAACAATTAGTTCTTCGTGGCTTCTGCGTGCCCCAGTACATGGCCCACTATCCTTCCTGCCACCACTTTTATGATAACACGCTTTGGTATTTTTCCTCTTTTTCCTCAGTCTGGGTGACCACGGGATCCTTTATGCCATCCTCATCCTTGTCTTTAACCTAGGTGTTCACCGCCTCCATGTCAGAGCCTTTGTCCGTCTCAGAATCCTCACTTTCCGAGCTACTAAGCATGAGTCTCATGTTGGGATTTCTCTCCATCTTGGTCGCTTAAGCTATTATTTGAATTATTATATATAAAAGCATTTTATTTATTTTAATTTTGTAGTGTTAAGGGGTGTGTATTTTATTAAATGTGTTTTAACCTAGTCAAAAATTTAACAACTATTATTCATTTTTCTAGATTCATTTTGGAACTAAATGTATCCTCATCTTTTTAGTTTAAGTGTATAAATTTCAATCTTGGAAAATCCATTCAAGACTTGAATCCAGCATGAGACCAAGGAACATTCATTTCAAATTTTAATCTAAACTAGGAATAAAGTGTATCCATTCCACCAAATTCACCTTGGTATCAAATCCAAATAATAAGTAACAAGCATTTATGTTGCCATATTCACTAGGACTCAAAACCTATCCATTCCATCCAAATTACTCAAGACTTTAAACTTAAAAATGTGTAAAAATATTCATTACATAAAATTTAACTTAAAATTAAACCTATACATATCTTTAAAGATTTGTATTTTTATGAAAGGCTCTAAATCTAATTAATAAGCATCTATTCTATAAATTTCCTCTAATATTGGATCAATCAAAGGGCCCTTGGTCTATTGGTGATTTTTATTGATTTCAATGAGCTCGTTAGGGATTAAGCCTTGTTGAGTGCAAGGCCTAGGGATTCCCAAACACGAGAGAGTCAAAACGGTTGAGGCCAGGATCGTGCTCTGGGTGAATTTGATAGTTTGGATGCCCCTTACTCGTAGGTGCTTAAGCTGAAGTTGATCACTAGTTTAGTTGTACCCTTACTCCTAATTTTAATACACTATATGCTTCTTTTGAAGCATGAGTAGAGATGCTGACAATCTATGTAATCTAGTGCCTAGTTGAGTGCACCACTCATAAAATTTAGATCCAATTCAAAAACTAAGAAATTTCCCTCAAGTTCAAACCCATCTTCATCAATGAAGTGCAACCCCTTCATTATTTTTTAGATTATATATATTATAACTTAGAAATGTATACATAAAACATAGAATTAGATCCATTAATTTATTAAAAATTAGTGGTCTATGGAGTATACGTGTACATATACACATAAACTATGTGTTCCCTACTTTTGTTGGATGGTGCAAAGCTTGGTGTTCCAATGGAGTCTCCAACCTGTCTAGATATGAAATTTTTCCCTTTCTTAAGTATTCACTTTAAATTTGTAGATTTTTACATCATTAGTGAGTTTTGGATTTCTATATTTGAAGAGAATCAAGACCTAATTTTCTTAGTGTTTTCTTTATCGGTCTTCTCATTGGTCAATTCTTTTTATGTGGTAAAATCTATTCAAAGTATAGTTTTTGAGCCCATTTAGATGAGGATGGTGATTTTTTTGTGATTATGTATAATGACATGATTATATAGTCATAATTATAAATATATATATTTTAATTCTTAATAAGTAATGTTAATGAGTATTTTTAGGTGGATTGGACTAAATATAATGTCTATACTACCTCAAATTTAAAATAATGTTATGTTAAGAGATTTCTCATGCTTAGTGTTACTTTGAGTTTGAAATGGTTGTATTAAGTTAAATTTAATAAGTCAAATAGTTATAATTAGTACACACCTTACAAAGTTTGATTAAATCGGACTAGCTTGTTTTAAGTCTAAAGTTAGGATAAGACATACAAGTACAAAAGTGTCATCGCAAAGATCTAGATACATATTCCAAAAAAAAAAAACAAAGGTAAAGTAGTACAAAATTATATATCATATCCCAAAAGGATATATTAGTAGGTTTGTATACAAGTTTAGCCACAAATGTGTCCCTTACAAGACAAATCAATCCTCGTGCTCATTTCTAGGTCCCCAAACTTTCTAGAAAGTTTGATGACATTCTATACAAATTTCTCATCTAGTTTCAATTCATTATCATGCAATTTGATCGAATAATAGTGACTTTTTTCTCTACCTTAACCTTGATTTTCCATTCACTATCCTATTTACAATGTGTTGAGTGATTTCATATCCATACATAACTTAAGACAATTTAATTTATCATCGTGTAATTCTAAAGTGTCCTATGCATTCAATAATATATAATTTGGAACATGAACATAAAATTTGATATTACAAACTACTTTGACATTCTAATTAAAGCTATAGTAAAAACTCGACTATTGTTCCCTCAACCCTAATGAAGATTGTGTATCATTCTTTATTTGAGGATTAGAAACTGTGGCTTGTAACATGATTTCTAAAAATAATTTTGGAAAACTAATTGAGAAATAATTTAAAATGATACTTATATTGATGCATGTGAGTCTTCCTTTATTTTATTCAACAAGGAATTTTGTGCCTTTATCTTTATGTCATTATGTATTCAAAACTTATGCCAATTATGAATCATTGTATTTTTATTTTGAGTGTATTGATGATTGGATCGACTACGCTCGGTGCTTGCATTTTTGTCACATATTTATTTTCATAGAATTATATAGTGAAAATAATTATAATGTCTTGAAAATATTATTCAAGTGTATAGATGACCAAAGTAGGTCCTTGTTCTTTGAAAAATGTTTTTGAATATTGAATCTATAAATATCTTTTAGTCAATCTCTCTCTTGCTAGCAGGAAAACAATAATATTAAAGGATTCTTACTAGTGGGAAAACAATAACATTGAATGATGCCAAACCATAGTGGGAGCAATAGCATTACATTTTCTACTAAATCAAATTAATCTACTTTTAGTAAGGGGATCTACTTAAAAATTGGACAACTTCTTTTCTTTTACAAATCAATAAATGGTTTTTGTGTGATTGTGATTTTTCTAAATGCAAGTATATATTTATGTATTTCTTGAACTGAAATTTGAACCCTATTGGCATGCACAAAAAATAATGCATTGGAAAAACCAAAAACATAACACAAAAACCCTAAGGACATAAAATAAGGGTTAGATGAACCCACCCAAAAGGAAACAAAAACCATAGAGGTATGGTTTTGTTTGACCACAACTATACTTATTTAGTTCAAGAAAAAGTCTAGGATAGTTAGAACACAAGTGGAGAGATAAAACCATGGAGATGGAGAAAATAGGAAGAAGAAAAATCTAACATAGAAAAACAAAGAATAATGAAGATTTGATAAGAAGACATAGTTTCCAAAAATAGTGAAAACTCATAAGTGTCAAAATTCACACAAAAAAAGAAACAAGTTGACATTAAAGGAATATACAAGGAATGTGCACCAACAAGAACCTAACCTAGGCCAATAATTAGTAGACATGTAAATACACTAATACCATATCGAATACACATACAGATAATAGGTGCCGACAATACTATATGTACTACTTTGGGTCCTTACATTTTAGTTTTTATACTTTCCTCCTTAAATATATTTTGGCGATAATATATGATGTGTCAAATACTACTTTCCCTAAGATTACAAAGATGTTGTGGATAAGGCATGAGAAGAATAGAAAAATATTCATCCTAAGGGATGCTATGAGTGATGTGGAAGAAGAATGAAAACCATATAGAGAACCTAAAGGTGGCACAAAATATTAGTTCCAATCAAGAAGATGTAAAGGACATGTTGTTGAAAGCTCTATCAAGAATTGGTAGGAGTGTATATGGAAGTTCCTTATATTTTTCAGGACGCTAAATATATAAGAATTTATTGATTGTCTCATGAAGATAGAGGAATATATCGAACTTGATAACATTATGGAAGAACACAAGGTGATGATTTTGTAGACTAAGTTGAAAGGTCATGTGACATTGTCTTTGGAAGGAAGTTTAGTTGGAGCACACTAGGAAAGGAAAATATAAGGTAATGAAATGGGAGCGCATGGTTGTGAAGATGGAAGGGAAATTTATACGAAGAGATAATGAGTTGGATTTTTCAAAATGTTACAAAATATTTGATATAATGAGTTGAGCATGAAAGAGTATACATAGGATTTTTATAAGGTCACAATTTGAGCTAGTCATAACAATATGGATCGAGAGAAGTTAGAAAAATACATCAATGGATCTGTGATGGATGATCTAGGATGATATAAATTTGATAAAGATACAACTATTAGAGGAGGTCAAGAGAGTTTGCGAGAATCGAATCGAAACGAGGCAACACGAAGTAGTTGCACTCCAACGGAATCATGATAGCTCCAATGATAGAACAAATTGATCAAGTAATGGAAGAACTTGCTCAACTGAAATAAAGCTTACATAGAGGAAAGACAATGGAGTGTCTTGGCATGCTCATAAATGAATAGTAAAGGGGTACATATAGGGTATTGAGTAACCCTAGTGCATGATACACATGAAACCCTAAACCTAACCCATGTGAGATGACCCTCCAATATGAGAGGAGGACACATAAGATAACTCACACTAACACCCTCCCTTCATCAAAGCTGGGGTAGTGACTATGATGAGTTAGACGGAAGAGGAAGACACTCCTAAACAGCTAAGAAAGATGTGTCAATGGGGCCCAACAACTAAAGGCCTGATAAGGTGACCATATACAAACACAATCTTCCTAGAAGAAGAAGAAGAAAAATGGGTCCTGGCATAAAGCCTGATGAGGTACCCATGTACAAAGGGGAAATATCTTAGAAAGATAAAAAGGAGAAAAGATGAGGGAGATGAGATGGATGTAGAAGATGCCATGGATGGATCTGAACTCTATAACTCTAAGAAGTCTCCCAGAAGAATGTCGATGATGAGATCCTCTACCTCTGGACTGAAGAAGAGCCATCTACATCGTACTATGTGTCTGCCCTATGTCCAGGACAGAAAAGATGTGCTGGAAATCTACCCACTCCACGAAGGAAACTGAAGGTAGTAGCATGAAGAACTCTGAGTCTGGTCCACGAAAGTGTGACATAGGTCTAGCAAGCAAGTGTAAAGGAGCCGAGGGTAATGTCACGAGTGTAACTATCAGAGTATGAAGGGTGAACACCTGTAGAAAGGATTTCCAACTAATGTGAAGGAAATAAAACATCCCCCACAATAGAAAATGGATCCAAAAACAAGGGTGGATTAATGAAAGTCTCCGGTAAAGTGGAAGTGGCAAGAGTTCCAGAAGGGGCACTCCCAACAATAGAGATGATGAACTCCTCTGAAATACCTGTAGATGGATGAAGAACTTATAGGACATCACAAGTGTACTTTATAAGAGACTGCTCAATATCTGATGAGATGTGGGATGTGTCAACACTCCCTGGAATAGTGAGAGGAGGAGAAGAGTCCTATGTAGTACTCTCAACATCAGAATTGGGTGCATAATCCTTGTCATCAGAAGTAGAACCAAGTGAGTCTATATTAGTGGAACTGTCATCACATGAAGAAATAGAGGAGATAACTGAATCAGAAGCAGAGGTGAAGAAAGAGTGGGGTCCAATGAAATCTAAGTGAGTATGTCTCATATCCGAAGTATCTCTAACTAAATCTCTAGCACTTTGTAAAGTTTTCCTAGCCCAAAGAGGACCAGGAGAATCAAGCTCAGAGTCAGAAGATTCTTCACTCGAGTGAGAAGGGACATAGTCCTCATCATCACTACTGTCAGAATCAGAAGACTCAAAATTATGAGAGTCATGAAGAGGAGCACGCTCAACAACATCATCATCTGAGGAGTCAGAGTCCGAATCAGAGAGTTGAAGAACCTCAGTAGGTAGAGAATCGAAGTAAAGTGGGAAAAGGTATACAACCGTGAATGGTGATTTGCCTTTCCCTCGGCCCACCTGTAGTGTCATTCCCGATCTCTCTACCAATCTCCTATCATTTTACCAAATTACTCACCTTGGTGTATACCCGGCTCCATCGTGCGGGAGGGTATTGGCGTAGCAATTGATTAACACGATGAGATCCCTCTCCACCATCAGTTTGAGATTTTGGTGTGACGGAAAATCGTTTAGCTCGATACCATGAAGAGAGTTTATAAGAATCAAATCAGAAACGAGGCACCATGAAGTAGTTGCACTCCAACGGAATCGTGATAGCTCCAGCGATAACAAGAAAAAATTGATCAGTAATGGAAGAACTTGCTCAACAGAAACAAAGCTTGCATAGAGGAAAGACAGCGGAGTGTCTTGGCATGCTCATAAATGAATAGTAAAGGGGTACATATAGGGTGCTGAGTAACCCTAGTGCATGACACACATGAAACCCTAAACCTAACCCATGTGAGATGACCCTCCAATATGAGAGGAGGACACATAGGATAACTCACACTAACAGAGGCATGTTAGTATGCCCTTAGCGTAGAGGATAAATTGACGTATAGAAAGAATATACACAAGAACAAATAAATGCCTCTATGGTGACAAAGAGCCAATGACACCTAAGAAGAAAGATGAAGAGTGTGTGAGTAGTGTGTAAGAGATGATGAACAAAGGAATAACCAATTATGTGAGAGGAAGATGTTGAGGTGGAAGATTCATGGGACACGTTTCGATGTGGTGGTATAGGAAAATACACCATGAGTAGATGCATAAGGATGTTGTGAATCTAGGAAGAGTGTAAATACACAGGAGAAGAAAGTGACGAGATAAAAGAATATCCAGAGAAAGGAGAGGTTATAATGGTATCAAGGAATGTATTAAAGTTTTTGGGAGTATAGGATTAGTCACGACATGAGAGGAAACATATTTTTCAAACAAGATGTAAGATTAAGGGGAGTTTTATATAGTGGCAATCGATAGCAAAAATAAAAATAATTTGGTGTTTGTAGAGATGGTACAAAATATAGGATTAGATTGCAAGACACATCCAAGTCCTAATAGTGTAAATTGGCTAATGGAAGAAAAAAAAAAGCATTGTGCAAGAATAATGTGAGGTGGAGATGGAGATTGATCAATTTAAGGATTGATTTTAATGTGATATTGTACTTGATGGATGCATGTCATGAATTGTTGGGAATACCTTGGAAATTTTATAGATAAACATTGTATGATGGGAAATAAAATATGTGAGAGTATGGAAGGATGGACAAACTTAGATTCTAAAGTTGTTGAGGGAGGAGGATGAAGGAATGCACATGGTTAGAAAATAAGGAGCATTTGAAATAGTGCAAAATGATAATAGGGTCTGTGTAATTATATAATAAATTGAGTGAAGGGATAAGATGGAACAACTAGTGAGAAGTGCATGAAAATGTGGGAGGATGTTGATAGATTGGGAAAAACTAGAAGGGTTGTTTTTGTCTCTAGGTAGTTCTAAAAGATATTGCACCAAGGAAGGAAGTATCGAGAAGGAAATATGTAGGCTACACAAATATAAGTGATCAACATGAAGCTAATACGTGGGATGACATGCAGAATAATTAAAACATATGTGGAGCCGGAGGATAGTTTTTGACCCAATTTTCACCAACGGTTGGAAGATGGGTAATCCCCATTGGCATGCAAGTATTATAATTTCTTACTATAAGGACAAAAGGGTGGTTCCACCACTCAACCTATGAATGTAATCGAGTATGCTCACACTTCTTCTTACCAAATGTGTATGATGTAGGAGCATCCAGTTCACAAGCAATCTTATATCAGCTAAAAATATTTATATAGTTGGAGTCGAGTTGTGTTTGAATTTGGTGTTATTGGTAGGCCACACACTAAAAAAACATGTTATTGATGGGCCACAGAGTACTTGTGTTTTTATTTTGTGATTGTTATAGTTGTACACAAGTCCATCATATAATTACTATGAGTACGTAATACCATCACACAATGTTTGGTTGTTACACGGTTTGTGAAAATTTGTGGAGCCATTACTCGATCAATTTTTTTTTAAAGGTATTACAAGCATCATCATAATCCACCTGAACATTAATAAGTTGTTTTAAATCCATAAAACATTAGATAAATATTAATTAAACCCATAAAGCTCGTAAAGGTTGATCTGGGTCATGTAATGAGATTTTTGGTCCATATGGGTCATTTAAACGATGATTTTATATTTTTGAGGAGTCTAAGTTGTGGCATTGAATGGTTATATAAACAATGCCCAATTGCCTTAGGAATTCAGTTATATGTTCTTGATTTTTTATTGTGAGAGCTTAATTATAAGTGTGATGTGACTTTAAGGCTCAAAGTAGAGTGCTTAGGATTTTGATGTTCCTCCATATAGAGACTTGTGCATTATAACTCTAAGGATGACATTGAACTTGTTGAATGGTTGATATCTTGTGAGAATTGTCATTATTATGAGTTATAGGACTGTATCATTGGTGATATGTATCCATCATTGTTTGATTCGTTTCTTTATAAAATCTATTGTTCACATGGTGTTGAGTTTTTCTTAATCATTATTTGTTTTGTGTATTACTCTAATACATAATTTTGTCGTAGACTTCATCCGAGATGCCCCGAAAGGGTGAATATCATGAGACACATCTACATCATTCCACCACTTTAAATCAACATTGTTAATTGGTGTGATGTAGTGGTCACAAGAAGTTACTCTAGTCTCAACATTTGTGTTACCTTACTTTAAGATGAGTATGCCCAATAATATCATTTTGGGTCACTTACACAAAGGAGAAGGGGAAGGAGAGTCTTGGGTCACCCAACATAAAGCCCTAATATGGATTTTTATTAGATGAACAAAATTCACCTTATGTTCTCATTATTAAACATTTGATTCACCAAAGGAGCATCCCGATTTCCAACATTAAGATTCATCATTTTCAATCCCAGAGATCCTAATTAACAATATCCCTTTTGTTATCCTTTTTATGTCATGCTTTAAAGTGCATGCCCACACCATTGACTTATGGGCTAAGCACACACATCAATATGGGGAAAATGTAGTATCTTAAAATGAGACCAAGTTATTTATATTATATAAATGTATTTCCATTTTGTATATATATATATACATATATATAGATAATTTGGTCCAAATTTAGTATTATATGTTCTTTTATCAAATTTTAAATTGTAGACACAAAATATATGCACTTGGGTACATTTATAGGTCCTAGAGAATACTAATATATACATGATTCCTAAGCAAGAAAAATAGTGATTGACAACGTCTTTTGGGTATTTTGTTTTTCTTGTATGCTCTTATTGACCTTACACACCCTACAACCATGTCAATATTTGAATGATTTATATTTTATGAACTTGGACACTAGCACCTAGTTAGGACACTAACACCTAGTTAGGACACTAGTGCTCAGGCGCTCATCTCCTTCTTGGGCGTTCCTAACCATTTCTCCCCTTTTCTCACTCTTTTGGATCTATTTTACCTCTTGGGAATATTTTATAATTTTGGGTCAGCCTTCCTATTTTCAATTACGAAATTCAAACAAGGGAATCATATATATACATAGTTATAGCTCTCAAATAAGGGACCAAGTGCTAATCATTACACATTACCACCTAAGGTTGCATCCAAAGGCACAAGAGCATCAAAGGCATCCGTCTAGCACTCATACAAGGGAAAAGGATTGCATTACTTCTACATACACAACATAGGAGGGAAGTCTATTATATTCCATTGTACACATACTATACATTTGCTACATTCTGGATCCAGCTCACTATCACCGTGTAACTTGCACAAGGGCATCCTAGGGCATCATTTCTACACACACACACAAGAACTACATGGATTATAAGATGTAGTGTAACCCTCGATTGTAAGTTCACTTTTCGTGTGACTTTAGGTTGATCGACTCCCCATTATGTTTTTTCCTTTTAGGTTTGATGTGGTTTTTGGGTATGTTCATGTTATTTCTTACAAGGTGCGGTCGTGAATTAGACAAAGAATCCAAGTGACAAATGGAGAAGGACAAGTTGAACATCATCCACCCGAAAGATCTATATCCACAACATTTACATGGATATCGACACCCAAATCTAAACACTAGCACTAGGAGCTCATGTCCTCTCCTAAACACTATTATCTTGTGTAATTTTAGAGCCCAGAACCTCCAACAAGCATTGACAACACTCTCTTCATTTGTTTCAGCTATTCACCTACCCAGAGCACTTCTGTTCACTTAGATGTTAACTAAGTCTCTCTATCTCTCCTTCTTGTTTAGGGTTTCATATCATTTTCTTTCTTATTACTTGTGTCTTATTGTACATTATCATTTGTATATCATTATGTATAGTAGTTACTCTAAAAATAAGATTTAATTTGATTTATATTAAATCATTTGGTAAACCCGCTTTCTCGAACCCCGTCTTTCTTTTAGGCATTCTTCTACTACTTTTTCCATGGATGAGACTTATGAACCCTTTACCGATGAAGATCTTCGTGACCTCCAGGACCATATTGCTAAACATCCTCAAGAATTAGATATTTTATTATTTGTTGCACATAAAAATCCACTAATCTAGTTGAGCACAACCCTCCCAATTCTAACGTTATGTCTTTGCCACTTATAACCAAACCTTCTCATTCTACCCTTCCAACCACCTCCATCGTTCATGTTTCTATGCTTACTCCTACCAATCATTTCACCCATCCTATTACTTCTCATACAAGACAAGTATCCTCTTTTGAAACCCAATATTTAGCTTTTTTATATCAAGATCTACAACTCCAAATCCATCAATTACAACAAGCTACTTCACATTCCTCTTCATATCTAGACTACTCATTAATCCTTCATAGCACTTTTGCACATGACATTTCCTCTTTGCCACTCCATCCCAACTTCATTGCACCTAAGATTCCCACTTTTAATGGCCATGACAACCCTCGAGAGCATCTTCAATCTTTTCATGTGGCATGCCTTCATTATTCGGATGACTTTACATTACTAGCTAAACTATTTCCTAGAAGCTTGCAAGATTACGTTATGTGATGGTTCTATGATCTACATGTTCACTCGGTAACATATTTTACATACTTAGCCAATACTTTCCTTGCACATTTTTCTATCAATATTAGTACTAAAATATCCTATGCACAATTAGCTCAAATCAAACAAGGATCCAATGAGCATCTCAGTAAATTATATTTTACGATATAAGAATAATCTAGCCAAGATGACTAATGTACTCATTGATTCATAATTGTAAGATATTTTTGTTCAAAGTATCTTACCTCCACTTCAAGAGAGTGTCATCTTTGATACCTCTCCCTCATTTGATCAACTATGCCATACACTTAAATTACACAAAGGAAAATTTTTATCTATGGGAAAAATGAAATATCATGATACTCCTTCATCCACTTCTAATGGGTTTCAAGCTAAATTTGCATTCAAACCATCTCCTAATCCTAATGAAGCCAAAGCCAATATCAATTTTGTTTCTCCATCCATCACACTTAAAGTGCAAGCTCCAAGACGTACATTTACTAAGCTACCTTACGCTCCTTGGCTTCTATTACCACAAATTATCAACACAAATCTTATTACTTTTCCTCCACCTCTCAATATTCATCCTTATTTCCCACATGGGCATAGCTACAATGAAAAATTATGTTTTGATTAGCACCATGTAATGGGAATTCCATTGATAATTTCTTTAAACTTAGACATCTAATTCAAGATCTTATTGATAACAACTCCATTGAGCTTCCTACGCCATCTACTTCCAAACCGATCAATGATAATCAAAAGCTAAAAATCTTCAAATACCCTTTACCAAACCATGAAAAGTAAGCTATAAATTCTTCTGTAAATCATACTTATTGTGTTGTGCCTCCTCCTTCATCGAGGCATCTTGATTTCCTTGTTGCTTCTATTAATGTGCCACCACCAGTTATCACATTCTCGGATCATGATTATCACGCTACATTTTCTTCCAATTCATTGCATATAAATGCTTCTGTTGGCACCTATGCTATCAATAATACTATGGTCTATCCATTGGATCTTACCAATGCATACTTTGTGCACTTCTTGTAGCTATTAAATGCCCAACCTTGTTAATTACATTTCCATGTCCTAATTCTTATGGTTGTGTCATTCTTCCCATCACAGTTGGGTCTCTTACCATCTTTACACCATTCCTTATTACCTTTGAAATCATCGGCTATGACATGCTCTTAGGTATTCCTTGGCTCCGCACCACACAGGCTATCCCTTCCATGCATCACTTGTGTCTTAAGTTCCTCCATAACAAACAAGTTGTCACCATCAAAGGTATTCCACCTCACACACCGTTGCCTCAACCCACTCATGATGATATTTATGCATCAGAAAAGACATTTCATCCTCCTGCATGGCTCACATCCTAGTCCACTCCTACACCTACCTCTCCTATTTGTACACATCTTCATGTGCCTCCTAATTCTAATTTTTTTCTGCACCTAGCTCTCCTATTCGCACACAACCTACATCACGACCTTTTCATCCTCATTTGTCCATTATCCAATTTCATTAGCCTAAGTCCCATACTCGGGAAGCCCTTTCTCATAGATATTATTCACCTCCTTCTTCACATCGGTCTCATTCACATGCACATAGTTACTCTCCTACACCACCGATCTTAGCTCATGGTCACATACCATTGTCTCCTTGGATATCAAGTGGGAGTCCTCACCCTTTATTTTCATTGGATATTCTTCTATCCCTTACAAATTTAGGGGGCATCATACTTTCTTCCCCCTTTATAACACTATCACTTGTCTCTAGTATATACTCTTACACTTCACGCTCCACGCTCCATTCTCGCATGTTCTAAACATACTCACTTCATTGGTACATACATTATACCGTCATTACCCGATGATGCACTCTTGTGCTACAGTTCACACTTGACTGTTGAGGGCACACTACATCAATGAACCTCACATTACATACTTCATGCTCTGTGATTCATGACATATATTTTCTAGCATCTACTCACACACGACACACCCATTTCCCAATGACGCACTCTTGTTCTATGGTTCATTCTTGACTACTGAGGGGTTATAAATGAACCTCCTTTCATACACATCCATTGGGGGTAATGCAAATCCTTCCATCCTCACATCTTGCATACCATCACACCATCACAATATTGGCATATCTTGGTTGCATTTACTCTTGTTTATTTATACTACTTACATGTTGCACTTTGCTTACTATGCTAGCCGGATTTTTAGTATGTCAATATCTTTTTCTATATACACATACACGTTCACTTGGTCTTTGGAAGTGAATGTAGATATATTACAGCTCCTTACATGATACATGATGCTTGACATTGAATCCCTTTATAGTCCCACCAAGGCTCCTGGGGTAATCTACCTTTTACTACTCTCACACATACCATAGGTTCTATTGTTACATTATTTACTACTTATCATTACCGACACTTCACTTTTCGCTATTATATACACACTTTGACATACTATTTATCTTTCTAACATACTAACAAGTGCTTCATATGTAACATTTTCCTTGCAGGATCTATACAACCATGGCTATCTAATACATTTTTCTTGATATTGTTTTTTATTGTATGTTATTATTTGTGGGCTATGCCCTATGTCTTGTTTGATCATTGTATGCTTTTGGCCACTTTAGCCCTGATTGTCTTATGACATTGTGAGTGATGTCCCATGTATGAAACCCACTTTTTATGGTCCATCTTGTTTCCACACTTTCTTTGTTACGTTATCTTCTATTGCATGTTAACTTTTATACTCACACTTGTTACTAGCCTACTTTATTTGCATGTGTCTTGGTCTCTACCATGAACGTCCCCTACCCCTACAATTATTCATTTCAGATCAACATCAGGTCCTCTCCTTTGGGACACATTATCCTATAGACGTCGCATGCACCCCAAATGAGGGAAGCATATATTGGGTGAAAAAATCACCCCTACACCAATTCATAGCTTTAGAACAACACAATACAATATATAAATGACATAGGACAACATGTCATAGAATGTACCCTTAATCGAGACTTGGAATTCAAATACAAGTGGTGTGGACACTAATGCTTAGACCTGCAGAAAGTAGCACCCAACGCTTGTGTCTTCCCTTGGGTGCTAATGTCCTAGGAGTAAAAATAGTCATTTTTCTCGATTCAACACATGATTATCAATATCATGCACTTCCCTCCAATTACATAATGTATTATATCTCCTACAGTTAGTTACAATACGAAACAAACATGGAACAAACAAAACTAATTAGGGACGTACCATCTATAGTGATGCTTATTTGAGAAGCATTCATGGAAGGAGGGAAAATCTAGAACTCTCTCCCAACAAGTATTCTCTTGGTGTGAGATTACCCAAAAAAATCATTCTCGGCATGAGATCACCCAAAAAAACTCACTCTTGTCATGACATCACCCAAAATTATTCTCTTGGCATGAGATTGCCGAAAAAACCTCACTCTTGGCATGAGATCACCTAAAAATACCATTGGCAACAAATTCAGCAGCATCATGAAAACTCTCTATCTCTTACACTCTTATACATCAAGTGCACACTTTCCGTTTACACACTTTTATACACTTTACTTACTTATACTGAGACATTAATTTGATTTTCATATACATAACTTTGACAACTTTATCGCTCTTCTTTTGCAGGTTCGTCCTTAATATGCAATGAGAAGCAACCTACATTAGCAAGCACAAACACAATAGGTACAAGCTACACATACGCTTCACCCCCAGGAGTCCGCCTCCCCTTCCTAGCCTCCACACTTCACTTGTCCACTCTACATGTTATCCGCCACACTCTCTACATAATTACAACGTATGCATCTTCTATATTCTTTATGTTATCGATTATTCACTCAAAAAATAAAGTGGGGAAAATGTAGACACAAAATCTATGCACTTGGGTAAATTTCTAGGTCCTAGAACATACTAATATATACATGATTCCTAAGCAAGAAAACTAGTAATTGATAATGTCTTTTGGGTCTTTTGTTTTGTCTCTTATATTTTTATTGACCTTACACACCCTACAACCATGTCGATATTTGATTGATTTATCTTTAATGACCTCAAACACTACCGCACAAGTGTTCCTATCCTTCCTAGGCGTTCCTAACCATGTCTCCTCTTTTCTCACTCTTTTGGGTCTCTTTTACCTCTTGGGTATCTTTTATACTTTTGGGTTAGCCTTCCTATTGTTAATTATGAAATTCAAACAAGGGAATCATATATATACATAGTTATATCTCTCAAAAAAGGGACCAAACGCTAAACATTACATATTACCACCTAAGCTTGCATCTAAAGGAATAAGAACATCAAAGGAATCCATCTAACACTCATATAAGGGACAATGCTTACATCACTTATACAACATAGGAGGGTAAGCCTATTATATTATATTACACACATACTATACATTTGCTACATTCTAGATCTAGCCCACTATCACCGTGCAACTTGCACTGCACAAGGGCATCATTTCTCTACACACACACAAGAACTACATGGAGTTTGAGATGTAGTATAGTGTTCAGTTGTAAGTTCACTCTTTGGGTGATCACCGATGTCACTCGACTCCCCATTATGTATTTTAATTTTTAGGTTTGATGTGGTTTTTGGATAGGTGCGGGTGAAATTATTTCTTTGAGGTTATAGATACGAGTAGTGAATCAAACAGAGAATTGGGGTGACAAACAACAAAGGATAGGGAACATCATACAACCCCGAAAGATCCATATTTTTAGCATCTACCTATACACTAGTACCTAGATCCATACACTAGCGCTAGGAACTCTTGTCCTCTCCTGTGTTGTTGTCTGTGCATTTTAAGAGTCTATAACCTCTAAAGAACCCTTGATGACACTCTCCTTAGTTTGTTTCAGCTATTCACCTACCTAGATCACTTCCTGTTCACTCGAAAATAAGCTAAATCTCTCTATCTCTCCTTCTTGATAAGGGTTTCATATCATTTGCTTGCTTATTTCTTGTGTCTTATTGTATATTATCATTAGGTACAATGGTTACTATGAAAATAAGATTTAATTCGATTTATATCAAATCAAACCCTAAAGCCTTCTTTCCTAATCCATGTCTAATCAAATCCCTTTGACCTCATTATATATTTGATCTAGATGTTTGGATTGTATTGTGTTATCTCAATACTTATTTACCTATCTCTTATGAAATGATCTCATTTTCCTCTTCGGGACTACCTTTCCCATTTATTGTTGTTGGAATGCATCACACATTAATATTGTGAAATTTGAATTCAAAGTCATCTATAAAGAGACAAGTGGTGTGAATCACTTAAATAAGCCTTATCGATTAGGCATATAAATCGAGCATATTAAAAATTAAATGAGAGGAATATTCTACGATTTAAAGGTTTTCATCTCTCTTTATTATACTTCACAAGGACTAACCATTTTAGGGATAGTTAGTGGATACTATCCACCTAAACCCTATAACAAAGTCCCCATTTTATTTTTCTTAGTAATCCATGTTTGAGATTCAAATATTACATGCACAAGGACTCACAACATAAGATTCAAGGGTAGGAAGTGAGCCCAATGTAGTATCTTAAAATGAGGCCAAGGTATTTATATTAGATAAATCTCCGTTTTATATATTTGTTTATGCATAGATAATTTGGTCTAAAATTAGCAATTTTAGTTCTTTTATCAACTTCTGAAGCCTAAATCCTTATTTCTTAATCTCGAGAGTCAAATCCCTTTTCCCTCGTTGTATCTTTGATCCCATTTTTTAGATCGTACCATGTTATCTCAATTTTTATTTCCCCCTGATATCTCTTTTATAAATGATCCCATTCACCCCTTCCGCCTTAAGTGTTGTGAATCAACTAAATAAGTGCTATCGATTAAAAATATAAATTGAGCATATTAAAATTACATGAGATGCATATTTTTTGATTCAAAGGTTCCCATCTATCTTTATTCTACTTCATGAGGATTGTGTTGGTGCTTAGAATTGTCTCACCCCATTTGTGCCCTTGAAGATTTATTGATTCACGGCCTCTGTCATTTTATCCTTCCCCGTATTGTGTTTGGCTAGTCTTTGTTGCCATTTTAATCTGCTCCTGGGTCGAAGATCATGTGTGGGTCCGTATTTGTCTCATGGTTCCTTTGTTCCTCTGGAAAAGCTCTGTATTTTGAGTCTCCCATGCTCTATTCCTTCAAAACTCACGTTTTCCCATTTCCTCCATTTTCCACAGTCAAGATCTGTTGTCCTTGCCATTTTTTCCCTAAATACTTGAGGAGAAATGAGTTGATGTGTCCCTAAGGATCATGTTTGAGCCTTGCAACAGTCTAAATTCTCTGTCCTTGAAGAAAACCTCATTTTCTAGCTCGAATGGATGTTTCTCTGTGTTTTACGGTTTGACAGTGTTTCTCTCGGTCAAATTTGCATCATTCAGTTGATAGGGAAATGTGGCACCTCTTGGTTAGATGTGGATCAGCTTAATACTTCAAAATCCTATTAAAAGCCTCAACTTTAAAATGTGTCCACGTGGAGAAGCATTTGCTCGTTTGAGAATCAAATTTTTGTTTGGCTGAAGTAGCCGAGACGACACGTGGAGGGTTGGCAGGAAAGAGACACATGGAGACTTCCGCTGGGTTTCCCATACTTACAAAAATTTCAAAAGGTTTTTAGGAAGTCCAGGACACGTGGAGGAATGATGCTCATTTGAAAGATTTTCCTTTTGGCTTTGCCTTGGAGTAAGCACGGGAGGACACGTGGAGGTTTCGTTGCTTGGCCCAGACTTAGAAAAATTTATGCAAATGGATACAGTTTGGCGGAACAGGGACACGTGGTGAGCCCGTGCTTGTTTAGGGTCTTCAACTTGGGTGCCATCTAAGAGAAGTGCCATGAGGACACGTGGGGACATGTGGGGCACTCTACTCACTTTGTATTTTACTTAGACTTTTCAACGGCCAAAAGGAGACTACCTCGGAGCTTGACACGTGGTGCCCTCCGCAAAGCTTCAAGCCTTCAAACAAATTTTTCTAGAGTAGGACACATGGCGAGCCCGCACTTGTTCAAGGTATCAAATTTTTGGGGCCACCTCAAGGTGTGCCATTATGACATGTGGCAATTTGAAAAGTCATAAGGGGTGGGGAAGCGGACCATCGGAGGCAACTTAAACTTTTTTTCCTCTTTGCCTCATAAAGGTTAAAATATCAAAATGGCCTGCAAGCCCGATGGGAAATAGTCAATGTTTTGCCCGGTCAATGGCAGAGGTGCGGGCTTTCGAAGGAAAAGTGAAAAATTTTCCCTTTGAGGGAAAAAGAGTTAAAGGCATAAAAGGACCCAGGGGTTCCGCTAGGACCCACATTAGGGACTTGAAGCGGAGGGCGAGAGCTGCGGGGAAAACTTGGAAAATTTTCCTTTTTCAAAAGAGAGTCAAATGGCAGAATTTCTCCACGTTTCCTTTGGGACCCACCTTAGGACACGTGTCGGGCCCATTTTCAGAAGTGGAGGTGCAGAGCAAAATGGGAAATTTTTCCATTTTTTCAAAAGGGTCAGAAAAGGTCAAAGGAAGCCCTCGAGCCCATTTTTGGATCTTCCACGTGGACGACCCACATTCAAAATCAAAGATCAATGATTCTTTGAGCGTCTAAATTTGATTTTTCCCCATTTTTCTATAAAGCTCCTAGGAGTGTGAGTCTTCATGATTTCTTGCTATTTTCTACACGCCAAACAGAGGAGCGAGTTAATTTTGATATCTAGAGTTTGGTGGGAGAGATCTGGAGACATCTTTCACCATTAAAATGGTCTGACTCTCAAGCTCGATCTAGTTTTCCATTTTTCTTCTCCTGAGCATGCAAGGGGTCAGATTTGATTGATATGGGGTGGAAGTGGTTGGTGAATGGATGGAGGTGTGTTTTTCCCAAGAAAGGAGTTGAATGTGGGAAGAAATCAAAGAGATTTGCCCTTGAGCACTTGGTGACTTTTTACAGATTTGATTTTGCGAATCACGAAAGAATCATGGTGAGCACTGGTGCATTTAAAGTTTTTGTCTTTTGGGAGGAAGGGGCTCTGTTGGAAATTTTATAAATGGCACAAATTTTTCATGCAAATGGTTGGGAGTTTTGGAAAGATCAGGACTAATTTTCTCCAGAGAAAAAGCTTAACAAAGCCCATCCATTTTGAGAAGCCGTCTAGAGAAGCCTGTATATCTCTCTTTGTGTCAAATTTTATCGTGTCAAGGTGGTTGCAAGTGTACAACCATTGACAAGCTTTGAGATTGTTATGGAAACTTTCCCTTCTTTGATAAATTTGATCAAACTTTGAGTTATTCTGTGTTAATCTTGAGTAAAGTGTATTTATTTCATCTCTGAATGCATACGAGTAGTTTTTCTTATTTCTATTGCAATCTTGTACCAAAATAGGGTCCAATCACATAGGTATTAGTCCTTGTGATAGTTTAGTGGCATATGCAATTTCATTTCTCAGAAGAGCCTTCATTTGGGAGTGGGATAAATGGTTTAAAATCACTTTTCTTTCATTTTGTTGATAGAGATTCTCTGTAAGCCTCTGGGTGTACCTTAGGCGTGACTTGGTTTAAATCTTGGTGCTTTATTGGGTCCTCTAACTTGAGCCTTCATGACAGTAATCCCATAGGTTGTGTGAAAGAGTGCTGATCTGGGCCTCCATTGAAGCACATATTCTAGTTGAGGAAACAATTTAACTTTTTGTGGCATTTTGTTGATTGAATCTTTCCATTTTGCATAAGCTCTCAAGGATCTAGTGAGTCAAGTCCATCCTGTCTCCCCTCCCACCAAAATTCATTTAACAACAACCAATCCTACCCATACTACCCCTGTTTTTGCTCTGTATACCCACACTAGACCAAAATCCTTTTACTAAAGTATGCAGAACAGATCAGGTTTCCAAATGTCTTTAGTAACCTTTGCCTTGTTGTGAGAATATCTCCATAATCTAGAAGTGACAACTCGTGAGAGTCAGATTTGGTGTGTTGATCATATTTTCCCAAGGCCTTCTCTATAAAATTTATGCAAAAGAAAGGTACTGTATCTCCTTTCAAATAACAGAGGTTACACAATAGGTTCTCTTACCTTGGTTGAAAGGCACAACCTAAAATAGTTAGGATAAGATCACATCCTTTTGAGGTGCTATCCATCTCTCCACAAATCCAAGTAACAAAGGGACAACTAGATTTCTCCCGGCACAAAACGACATACATTTATGATCTATTTGCCTCTAAGCTCCCTGTTGAATCTGTGTTGCTGCTTGGTTTGAAAAGGAGAACAAATTTGGGTACCAACAGATTGACCATTAAAGGTCTAGTTAGTGACTACTAACTACCTAAAACCTAACAAAGGCCCCAATTTAATTTTTCTTCACAATCTATGTCAAAGATTCAACTATCGCATGTACAAGGACTCACAACACAAGACTTGAGGGTAGGGAAGTGAAGAGTGAAACTAGGGAAGCATAACCTCTAAGTCATATTTCTCTTTCAGACATTTTGTTTGGATGATAAAGTTACAATCTAATCACTTCTTAGAATGATGGGTATGGTAATGGAAACTATCTCTAATCAAATCTAAATTTTTGGGTGACAAGTTGACTTGGCTTTCATTGCTTATTTCAAGTGTATATATTTACCGCATGTCTTCTACAACATTATATTTATAGATACACCATTTTTATCCCATTATATTTATTGTATTGTTGTTCAAGTTATACATTACTATTGTATTATATGTATACTTTGAATGCTTGATTGAATGTAATCAATTTATTATTATGCAATGCCCGATGATACTTTGATATCTAATATTTTATTATTTGGTTTCAAATTTAATTTGTAATCATAGACCTTTTATAAAACTTTTAGATTGTGTGGTCGATGTACACTTTCGATATATAATCCCTTACTACCCGATTTTATAATTAGACCTATATTTGTATACACCAAAAAGGAATTTGAATCATATATTTAAAAGTATTTGATTAAATATATTTACATATTTTCAATCCAAATAGAAAATTGTATAAGCTATTCCAAAATATATTATAACAACATTTAAATCATATTTTTCTCACATATTTGAAGGCAATGAGAATATATTTACATATTTTCAATCAAAATAAGATGTGAGATGTGGTGTAGTTTCTTTTCTTTGTCCATTCTTGTTAATAATGTTGGTCCTCATCTTCCACTAATGTCCCTCTTAGTCCACAACATGACAAGTGGATTAATCCTAATGCCCTAAATAATAATAATCCATGGAAAGATCTACATAATTTCCCCAATGGAAGGCGATTGGATAAAAAATCATTTGTTTCAAACTAGCTATATAACATCGCTAAGAATGGAATGGAATCCCTGCTAATATTTATTCCTTCATTTCAATTATTTCTCATGTTTTTAGTTGATTTGATTCTTTAAATCAAAAGTAGAACGAGAAAAATAGAGGGCCATTAACTCGATTCGTCACATAAAAAAGTGAGAAAGACAAAATCAAGCAATATACAAAGATAAAAAGTAGAAGTTGACAATTTAGTTGAGTTGTTCAAGGATAAGAGACTTATCAAACTAATGAACTTATTTATTAATATTTGTAGTAGAAGAACTAACATCATAAAAGAAAATAACTATTTGTGGGAATAACTGAGACAACCTTATAAGACGACGACTATTGTCACTTATTTTATTTATTTCTCAGTCCCATAGATTACTTTTCTCATTGATGTCATTAAAATATTCCATTCCATTATATTAAAATGGCAGACACATTATATTGTGTTGAGGAATATACCCATTGTTCCCCTTAATAATTTTAAAATCTTTTTTCATAACAAAATTCCCAATCCATTATCAAAATTTTATGTCCCTTTGTTAATTATCAAAACACTAATCAAATGCCTTCCTTTCATAATTAGAATGAATCTCCTTTTCTTTTATTCACATTTAAATACCTCATCACGCCCTTTACTTGACGATGCAAGAGCATCCGGGTTCACAAGAAATCTTGCATCAACAAATGTTCGTTGTATAGTTCCATAGTCAATTATGTTGGCATTTTGTTCACATTTTGTGTTATTGGCAAGTCATGTAGTGAAGAAGAATATTATTAGTGGGCCATGAAATACTTGTTTTTTTATTTTGTGATTACTTGTGTTGAGGGTAACTCCATTATGCAATGTCTGTGAGTGTGTAATTCCATTAGACAATATCTAGTTTGTTGCATAGTTTGCATAAGTTTGTGGAGCCATTACTCAAGACAAGGATTTTGTTAGAGGTCTTACACACATAAGTGAAATCGTATAACATTAAGAATATGTTTGAAAGTAATGAATCATTAGAGAAGGATAAATGAAATCCATAAAGCTCAGAAATGTTGACTGGGTCATGTAATGAATATTTGGTCTGTATTGAGTCCTTTGGACCATGATTTCATATTAGTAAGGAGTCTAGGTTGTGGGATTGGATAACTATATAAACAAAGCCCAATTTCCTTAGGAATTTGATTCTTTATTATTAGTTGGTTAGTGTAAGAGCTCAAGCATAAGTATGATGTGAGCCTAAGGCTCTTAGAAGATTGCCTTAAATTTGGATGTTCTTCCATGCATAAACTTGTGCATGAGTGTAGGGATAACACTGAGTTGTTGAATGGTTGATAGACTTCGAGAATCGTTATTGTTGTGACTTATAGTCGATTGTATCATTAGTAATTGGTCTTCATCATTATCCGATATGTTTGATATAATAGCTATTTTTGAAATGGTGTTGAGTTGTTGATGAATCATTATTTGTTGGGATGTTACTCCATCACATAATTATGTTGCAAACTTGGTCTAGTAGCTCACCAAAAGGGTGAAGAATGTAAACTCATATGCATCATTTGTTATTAAAGCGAGGTAAAACTCTAGGAGTTTGAGATTGATTTCTCCATCTTATGAGGTGGGTAGAGAACAAGGGATGGGTAGAAAAAATATTTGCTAAGGTATGTGGGGAGTGAGAAATTTGATATAAACTCTACAAAGTAATATGTTTCCTCGAAGGATGAGGCAATTAAGTGTGGTGGTGAACAACATAATTAGAAGGGTTGAGGAGATACAAAGATGTTGTGGATAATGCAAGTTAGATTAACGACTATGGAAAAAGATCATAGAAGAGGATTCATCCCAGGAAGAACAAATTATTATAGAGGAAGAGGTCGAGGTGGAAGATTTAGTAGGATATGTTTTCGATGTGGTGAAACAGGGCACATAGACTATGAGTGTTTTGACAAGGATGATGCAAATCTAGGAAGAGTGTAAGTGTGCGCAGGTAGAAGAAAGTGATGAGATAGAAGAATAAAACGAGAAAGGAGAAGTCATAATGGTGTCAACAGATGAATTAAAGGTTGTGGGAGAAAAGGATGAGTTGTGATACATGAGAGGAAACATATTTTCTCGTATAAGATGCAAGACTAAGGGGAAGTGTTATATAGTGGTAGTCGATAATGAAGCAAAAATAATTCATTTTCTATAAAAATGAATCTAAAGTTGGGATTGGAGTGTGAGACACATCCAAATACTTACAATGTCAATTTCTCGATGGAAAAATAAGCAAGCATTGTGCAAGAATATTATGAGCTTGTGATCCGAAAATGGGATCAAATAAACTAACCGAGTTTTTCCATTTATCAATACTCAACCAAATTATTAATTTTCCCGCATTACACGTTAAAATTGTCTTAATAATACAAAATTGGATCCTAGGTGATTATTTTATGCATATGCTAACTATTTCACCAATTTTACATGTCAAACTTGAATTTCTCAATTTCCCATAAAAAAAATAGCACAATAATTAAAATCAACATTAAAAACTAAATTTTAACAATGACAATCGCTAAGAAAAGAGAACAATGCAAACCAATTTATAACAAATTTCACCCCTATTGGGCTACATATTTGGGTTTGGAAAATGCTCAAACTACTCTATTACTCGACATAATTATACTTCCATACAAATTTTACATCAATAATGCAAATTTTGGTATGCGAAACAAAATACCTTTGTTCTACTCTCCAAGAAATGTTTGGTTCCGCTGCCAATGAACTTCCAACAATAATCAGTCTTCTCTCTATTACCAATGGGCTATTCTACTATGTAGTAACACGCTATCAATTTTCCATAACGATAGACTATCAATTCTATACAATAAAGGGCTATTTATTCTCTATAATGACATACTATAAATTATCTATAATGATGGGATATCAATCCTCTTTGATGATGAGCTATCAATTCTTCACAATGATGGGTTATCTCTTTTCACAAGGCAATTGAATCTCTCTCTAATGACTAGAAAATAAAACTCACCTTTACAAGGGTGAATAAATTATATCTCTCTTATAAAGAGGCTATATTCTCCCATTACAAAGGCTTAGAATTAACCAAGTTCTCTTAAGCAAAGGCTTTGCTCTCCGGTTTAGGGATCGAACTTGACCAAGTTGTGTTTCCACTAGCTAAGTTGTGTGTAATATGCATATGGTGAGTAGCCTTTTATGGTGTTTCAAAGCCCTACATCAAATGATTTATAACATATCCTTTTGTTTTAAGTTAATAAAAAATACCACATTTAGGGGATAAAATAAAATTTAGTTTTTAAAACCCCACTTCCCACATGGGTCACCATCTAAAAAAAAGCGTTACTAAGTCTTTGGCACATTAGTTTAGGGATTAAAATCCCATGTTGACTTGTATCTAACCTTTTAAATAGGTTTATCCACCATATGTGCTTAAACTTTGGCACTTACATTAGATTACTCCCACATACATGGGAATATGAAATAAGACATATGTTTAAAAATAAACCTTGCTCCCTAAATTCTTGGTCAAAGGACCACTTAGATGTATGGCTCATCCTTGGGAAGTTTAATGCACTTAGATGAGTTGCCATATTGGTGAAATCATCCTTGACTCGATGCATATATGTAGCTTGATGATGTGGTTGATGAGTTAACATTTAACTCGCCTTGGATGTTGATCTCGAACCATGCTTGGAACTCAGTCATGAGCTCACCGAGATGGAAATGTAGGACTCAATCCATATGATCTCAAAGTGATGTGGTAATGTGATAAGGTATCCAAGTCCCCCTCCCGATAAAAATTAGACCCCATCGACCGACGGGCCTCGACCAACAAATATCATGGGCCCCACATTTGAATGTCGAAGACCAAAGGTGACACACCAAACCCATTTTTATTGCTGAAATGCTCTTTTCCACATGTCCATATGACATTGGTTCACATTACAAACCTAGTCATCACTATGCACCCTGTTGCATTTTGTATGTTAACACAAATCTTCTATGGGCCATAACTTCTACATACAAAGTTTGTTTTATCTTGTTCAAAGTGCATTGAAAATATCTCGATGGTATCTTCCGTATGCAAGTAAGTTTTGAAAAGTGGGTAGACTATATAACTTGTGGGCATCATTTGGATCATTTTTCCCATTAAAAATATTTTAGACCACCAAAAGTCTTCATTCTCGTAAATCGTTGAAGGTACCACTCCCTCATTTTATGGATGTTTTTCTCTCTTATGTCAAGTATAAACTCTTCTCTTGACTCTCCAAGTATTCAAGGAGAAATAACCAATAAAAGGAACTTTAATGTTCACAACTTAATTCACGATCATAGAAGGCTATTTCTCCCAATACAAGGTTATCTCTCCCAACACGGGGTTTTTTCTCCCAATAAATGGCTATCTCTCCCAATATGCGATTGTCTCTTATAATACAAAGCTATCTCTCCAAATATGGGGATATCTCTCCCAATACATGCTTGTTTCTCCAAACTCCTAACACAAGGATATACTCGTAGATGATCTCTTTCTCAAAGAGTTATCAAGTTTGATCTCTACCGATGCCCATCTCCTACATTCACATGTTATTCTCCCTTTGCAAAGTGGTTGAAATTATTCTATACTATCTCTATGAGATATCCGCAATGACTATTGGTCATCAACTTGCTACTCATGTAATAATAGACAATAAGCCTACTTGTTTTTCTCCCAATAAGGGGTATACAAATGCATATTCTCCTAAAATAGGGGCTATATCTCAAAATACACCAACATGTATGTTAGTTCTTCATTTCTCTCTCCGAGGTTAACTACACAAACTAGATCCTACAAACCTAGGTGACGAAGAGTCTTCATGACTCCCTTTTATCTTCACCAATTGAACTTCTTACATTTTTGGTGTCTCAATCTCCTTCTTGGAAAATTCTCTTATCCTTTTCTACTAGACTTTGGTGCTCGCTAGAGGACTTTGATACTCTGCAGAGGACTCTAACACTTGGTTGGAGGACTTTGGCGCTCTGTATTGCTTGCAAACTAGAATGATGCTCTCAAAATTGAGATGTTATTTTATTCTCCTTGTTGTTCAATATTATCAAAGAGGGAAAAAAATTCATTGCATACTAAGTGGTGTTATAACAATTCACCACTTTTACAATTTTCCCTTCTCGGGGTCTTACAATCAAATGCAATATACATGTATTGTAAACACAACTCCATTTACAAACATTGCACAAATTTGGGTCTTACCAAACGTGTTTATACTTAATTATACAATACATTCAAAGTACATATTTCAAAAATGTAAAACATTTTGATCTTGACACTTGGAATGAGTTTGATCTTCATCATCAAACTCAGTACTTTCTAAATACAATAAATGTAGAAATATTAAAATATTGTACTACTTACATAATCTATACTAGTAGTTTGAAATGGTTAATTATATATAAAATAAACTCTATACCTGTAGTCAAATGTGATGGTAGGCGTGATGCACATACCAACCCCTAGGTAGTTTTTGACAAGGAACTCATATTGGTGTTGATTTTGATGAATCCATGTCAAAATCCACAAAGACCTCTAGGGGGGCTTCACCTTGAGTAATAGCCTCCTTATGAGATGTTGCAACCGTAATTATTCTCTGTAAAAGAAAGTATTACAATAATTATTGTATTAAAAAATATTGAATGCAAAATCGTTATAACATGAAAACTTTAAAAGTAACTATTACCTGTTGTTCTTCAAGAGAGAGACCATTCATTTTATCATTAATTGCAGTTGGAATTTGTGTGTGCTGTAATTGGAAGAAAGCTTCTTGATAGAAAACAAGTATATAATTGCAAGAAGAGAATACAATCTTGGATTTATTAGACATATTTGCACTACAGGCATGGGAGACATCTATTTTTATTTGGTTGGAAAATTATGTGCACCAATCAAATTGTTTCCATGATAGTGTCTGCATTATTTATTGAACTGACCAAAATAGAATGTCTACAGATCTACCCTGTAACATAATCTTCCCCTGAAAAAGTGATGCAACTGTAAGAAAGAATTTGTTTGTAATACCTTGTCTAAGAAGCCTCTTGTTGAATGATTAAGAGGAGTTGCAATAATAGACAAGAAATGTTATATGCTTGGGTGGTCGATTAATATTAAGAAAATTAGTTAAAAATAATAAACTTACCATCAACCTGCACATTGTAATGAGACTCCAAAAACTTTTTGTCTTCATTTGTAAGGAAAACCTTTGTAGTCATGGGCGGCTGGTTTTCGAATGGTAAGCTAGTTAAACGATGTATGTCTGTAGGCTCAATTGTGAAAGAAATTTGATGATCCATGAGAAGAATGGAAAACTCTCCCTCTTTCTAGTTGTAAGAGGTGAGCGGGTAATCAAGGAAAAAGTATAAGTTTCGAATTGGGGCATGTTGACAAGCCCTCGTAAATTGTGATTTTTGTAGCCATTTGTGTGGTGTGTCTTTTAGTTTCATTAGAGCTGCAATATGTGGGCACATGAGGTTTTTGTATTGGAATTTGGGCATAGTAGATGTGGTGCTTGCCATTGTTGAAATTTATAGGAGAGGGAGGAAAGAAACTTGAAAGGTGCACGTAAGTTTGGGAGAACTTCGAAGATTGGAGAGCTCAGAGCACTGGAAATGTTCATGGAAAAGTGAAGAAATGAACCTCGTAGGGGTATATATAGGGTTGAGAAGGGTTCAAGGGACACGTGGCAAAAAAAAATTGGCTTGACATGTTAACCATCCAACCCATGTTGGATGTCTATGAGACAGAGATGGATGACCTGCCTAACCCAAGCCGGGTGGCTCGCCTACCCTACCCATCCAACGTACACATCCAACCTTCTCGTCCAACCTACCTCACCCACGCACTAGGCCAATCTAAGTTGGGCAGCTCGCTACCCTACCCGTCCAACCTACGCGTCCAACCTTCCCATCCAACCTACCCGTCTACCCTACTCAACGAACCTACCCTTCCAACCTTCCCGACCAACCTGCCCTTCCAACATACCCGTCCAACATACCCGTCCATCCTACTGCTCTCAACCTAGTCAGTCAACCTATCCATCTAACCTACTCATCCAACCTATCCATCTAACCTATCCATCCTACTTGCCGAGTAACCTATCAGTCCAACTTGTTTGTCCAACCTTGTAATATATAGAACAATTTTGTTTTTGATTGTTTCTTAAATATTTTTTTCTGTAAAACATATATAAAACTATATGCAGACATTTCACAAATAGTAAATACCTTCAAAAACTAATGCTCCTTGAATTTTGATTATACTTTTCAAAGTATTTGTTTATTTAATAATACAAGCTTTTCCTTCAACTAAATAAATGCATTGAAGCTTTTTTTTTTGCATTCTTCAAATGTGCATCAAATGCAACTTCTTCTTTCTTTATTTTTTCATTATTTGCTTGCAAAAAAGAAATACAAATGTGTAAGTATTCTATAACATAATTTATTCTAATGTTCATTATATCACGATAATCAATTGTACCTTTTTTATGACTTTCAGTATGCTATTCACAATGTTCTTTGACACCTTGCCCTCATCACCGACATGTGGATAAAAAAATTAAAATATAACAAATTTCTTTATTAACATTTACGATTATACCAAAAATTAATAAAAAACAAGATCCATTACTTGTTGGTAATGATGTGTCCGGTATAAGAAGCCTCGTGAGAGCACCTTATTCTAGTCTTGAAGCATCTCTAGGTGTATCTACCCTTCTTTTCATGGTGGGAAAATATAGGAGCATAGAATCATTTTCCTTTATCAACCCATCGTAGATCGCATGGGTCAACATGATAAAAATCAGAACTATTGGCATGGGAGTTTTGAGCATAAATGAAAGCTCTACCAAACACCATGGGGATTGTGGAAAGTTTTATGAAAAATTGCAATATGAAGTGTAGCACTAGACATTGCTTCTTTTATTTCTTTGGGAAAGAAATCCCCCATTTCAAGTTCTTCAGAATCAAGAAAAACCGTCAGCCCAATGGCCGAAAGGGTATCATAGAGAGTCTTGGAAAATGTCTGCATTTGACGTCGGAGCCATGGTGATTAATAAATACATCGTAGGGCAGATTTTTTTTTTTGTTTAGAAGAAGTAGATGGTGTCAATCCTTAAAAGGATTCTCAGTCGTAGAAGATGATGCCATGTAGTTTTTGTGATAGGGAGGGACTGGGGTTTTGTTGCATTAACGTTTTGCTTCATATCATAATCGAGTATGTGTAATAAAAACTTGTTAATTTGTAAATAAATTTTCTTTTTGGGTTATGTTACTTGTAACAAGCGAGAAGGGCGGATTCAAGTCTGTTTGAGAAAAACAAAACGTTTTCCATTCCAATGTCCAACTCTTGTCAAAATGATCGTAAAACATGGATTATGGGTGTGAACCACAACCCATATCATTTAACCTATTTTTAATAGATTTTTTGTTTTGTGTTTTAATGTATTATTAATGGAAAAGCACTTTAAATATTTGAAACGACCTATTTATAAAACATGTTTTATTCGTATATTTGTTGCCAACAAAATCTAAAAACATCCAAACAACCTACAAAATTCCAAAAGATAATCAAACCTACAAAATTTTAGAAAACATAAAAGAGGAGAAAATTTGAAGTTACCACAACATGATGGCAGAGGTGATAGAAATCTTGAGGAAATATGAAAAACCATGGAAATATTTAATAGAAAATTCCATCCATGTGTGTTTACACCTGGGGTTGGTCATGATATACACATACTGTGCAATCACAATAATCCACCAAGATAAGCTCAAAATAATGGCTGCCCCAAATAATCCCCACCCGAGCTTGTAAACGGTCAACCAGTGTCGAAGAAAATGAAATAATACAATAATGAATGAAATGTATGCGCTTGGGGCCATGATGATATGCACTTGCATAAACTTTTGGATGGGGAAATTGGTGGTGTAAGAGAATATTTAGGGGATCGAGACCATCCAATTTCTAACTCTTGTCAAAGTGACTAGAATAGTTCCGGGTGTGATGCATCACATCATACCTTCTTCTCCTCCTCGAGATGCGTCGACACTACCATGAGCTCGGTGTGCGAGAGGGAATGAGCTGCCATTGTTTTCCTCTTCCGTCCATTGGTTGGATGGATGACCAACAACCATCCACCCCTCCACATACCCGTCCAACATACCTTTCCAACATACCCATCTAACCTACCCATCCAACCCACCCGTCCAACATACCCATCTAACCTATCGTCCAACTTGCCCCGTCCAATGTATCTCGACCAACCTATTTGCCTAGCCTTTCATCCGTCTAAATTTTTGTACATCATGGGTTGAATGGATGACTAATAGTTGTATAATTCTGCCACTTGTGATACTGCGAAACTACCTTGATGATAAAGAAAATGATTTTCCTTAGTCGCAAAACACTTTTTGGAGATTCACCATTGTTTTAAAAGTCCGTTTCTAACATGTGCCACCCATTCTATAATAATTTTTCAGAGGGGGATCTTAAAATGAACCCTGGTCATCAACATGTAAGATATATATGAAGTTAAATGAATAAAAATCAAGCTAAATTGATTTTATTGAAAGGGAAATAGTTTTCCTCTTCTTAAATAACCATCAAGTTAAGTGATTGAAAATTAATTTCAGAAATTCACCAAAGACTCAAAATTCTACAGAGAAAAAGTGAATTAAAAACAATGCGAGATATCATATCTAGACGGTTGAAGTCTACTTTGGAACACTAATTTTCCAACCATCACCAAAAAGTAGGGACATGTGCTTTATGTATATTTGTTCACATATATTCCATATACCATGGATTTATAATAAATTGATAGATCCGATTGTATGCTTAATGTGTATATTTCTAAGTTGGAATTTATTAAATTTAATTAATAATGAAAGGGTGTAGTTTGATGAGTAAAGATAATAGTGGTATGTTAATTACTTATTAATGTAAATGAGACAAGTTTGGATTTGAGTTTGAAAGAAATTTCTTATTTTTGATTGGATTCAAGTTTTATAGAGTTAGTAAAATAGATGCTTATTAATTGGATTTGAGTCTTTCCTAAATTTGACAAGTTATAAATCCCTTGAGATATGTATAGGTTGATTCTAAGGTAAATTTGGTGGAATGGATATTCTTACATTTTATTTGGTATAAAATTTCAAATGATTTTGACGTAATAGATATTTAATTCAATTTCCATTTTTAAACCCCTTTCTAAAGCTCTAATTTATGCTAAATTACAAGATCGATTAACTAAAATTAACTAAAATGGGGGAAATGTAATAATAGTTAATCTAATCTAGGAGGACATAAACATTGTAAATAAATGCACTAAAGTAATATGAAGTGACTAAAATTATTAAATTTATTGAACTAGTGGAAATAAAACCCTAATATGTAAGAGGAAGGTAAGGAATGAATTCGGTGACTATAGATAACTATCACAAGGTGTCACAGTCCGATAGGAAAATACACAAGCTGGAACAAATGCACAGAGGTCTCGAAAAGAGTGGATTTGGAAGATCTGAGCAGATTAGAGCACCCATGAGGGTACTAGGGTGCCCTGGTATGGTAGAATAGGTGCCCTAGTCTCTGAAAAATCTTGAAACCTGGTTCTTTCTGGGTTGAAAGATGCTCTGTAACCTTTGATGTGTGTTGCACTAGATTAGATTGATGTGTCTTTGAATGTGCCGAATATAGCAAGATGAATTTGAAGACCTGCAAGAGATAAGAGGAGTATCAAAATCCTAAAAATAAAATATGTAAATGAATGGGTTAGACTAACCTTAGCTGCCACAATAGTGGGCTTACTAAACTAAGCGCTACACTACATTTCAGACCCAAATGTAGTTCTGGTGTGCGCATGTGTGTGTGTGTGTGTGCATGTCGTGCCCTAGGTGCTCTTGTACCAGTCGCACTTTGTGAAGTAGCGAGTAATAACTAAATGTAGAAAATGTAATAGTATGTGTGCATGGAATAGAATATAATCCCTCCCCCTATGAAGTGTGTGTTGATGTAGATATCCTAGCCTTGATGCATGGAAGTATGTGGATGCAAGTGATGCAATGGATGTAACTCTAGATGGAGTGATAGATAGTAAGTGATGCAAGGCCATCATGGATGCAAACAACGAATAAGTGTTCACACAAACATAGGAAAAATCTCATATCAATGGAAAACAATAGTAGACAAGTAGACACAAACAAACAAGTAGTCATGGGAAGATGTAATCCCGAAAGAAAAGTGCTACACATGGAACACCCGTTAGTGTGTTAGAGCAATAACCAATATGTCAAAGTGTGTATGATTAAATAATGTAAGATGATAAGTAAAAATGAAACAATAACACATGTATGAGACAAATGTGGATACCCCTAGTGGACTCGGGTATGTTAGGAAATAAGGGATAAAATATGCAGAACAATCCCACACATAATCGCAATAATAGAAACTAATATGCAAAAAAATATTATAGATCTGAAATAAAAGTGTAGAATAAAAAGAACACAACACAAATAGACAATATTTAACATGGTTCACCCAATTTGGGCTATGTCCACCAAGAATCACTTGCTCATATTTTATTACAAACCACCTCTCTCTCAATACAATACCCAAATCTGTTTGGAGCTATGCTCAACAAACTCTACAGAAATTCACACTTGAACTCACACACATCTACAATGTTATCAAACCCTACCATATGCATAAAAAGCACACAAATAGGTAACTGGATGAGTAGTTTTACAATAGCGTGGGTACAAAAAGCGTACCATAAACCTATGGGTCAAAAATTCCACCCATCTGAGAAAAGCATGTTTCCTTAGATATCAGGAATGTTTCTCAAGGAAAAATTATTTTCTTTGGGCTGCGCCCCTGAACCCCTGCTACCGAGGGCTTCCACCCCTGACCCTGCTCGTGGCCCTGGCCCATCTCCAAACCCCGGTGATAAAACTATGGATAGTGTACAATAATTTTGATATATAGTCTTCAACACTTCCACACATGAAAAAAGGCTCCACAACATAACACAATATGGGAAGGGTAGAAGGTGAGTGTCCATTCCATGTGTAAGAGTCCTATATCTACGATCACACTAAACAAAGGCATGAACATGCATGTGTGTATGATATAGATAATGACATATAAGAAATCAATCTAACATGTGTAGTAAAGTGATAATGTAAAACACTAGTAAACAAGAGTAAATGCCCCCAATATAATGCAATATATCTTTGTGGATGAATGAAATCGAATGCAAGATGGAATGATAGGATCTCGTGTGCTCCCAAGTGGATGGAAATGCATACAACGAGGTTCATTTTGTTTTCCCCCTCGTAGTCCATAATGAACCTGTAAATGATATTGCATCATCGGGAAATGGTTGAGTAGTATTTTTTGTGTCTAGTGTGCTGTGATGAGTGTGTATGTAGGAGTGATGAGATGTGACATGTAGAAAGGATGTGCGTGAACCCTATAGCCGAAGTGTATATCACGACTTGTTTGAATGAATGAGTGATGATTTAGCACTAAGCGTATATCACTATATGATGAAAGAATTAGGATGAGTGATGATTTAGCCCTAAGCATATATCACTATAAGATGAATGGATTAGGAAGAGTGATGATTTAACACTAAGCGTATATCACTATATGATGAAAGGATGGGTGATGATTTATCCCTAGGCGTATATCACTATATGATGAAAGGTAAGGAGTGGTGATGTAACCTAAGGTGTATGCCACTACAAGATGCAATAATGGGGGTGGTGATTTAGCCTAAAGCGTATACCATTACTAGAGGAAATGAAAAAAGTGGGTGATGATTTAGCCTAAAGTGTATGTCACTACTAGATGAAATTAGAGTGAGTGATGATTTAGCCTAAAGCATATACCATTAGCCTAAGAATGTTGTATGGTGAGTGTAAGGTCCATTTGATTGGTAAAACCCTCGACAGGTTGAGTATGGACTAAGGAACTAAAGTGCATCATAAGGCGGTGAGTGTAGTGTGTAAAAGAAAATGTAGCATGTATAACCATGTGATGAGTATTATTTGTAAATGTGTGGTGTGGACAATGAAATGTAGGATGTGTTGGGTGTGTAGGATGTATAGTACGTGATGTGTAAAATGTGATGTAATAGATGTAGGATGCGCATGATACATGATATGGAAAATGCAATACTAGGTGTAGATAGAAATGGAATATGTGATGATAAAATGTAAATCTAGATTCATATGTAATGTAACCTAGCGTAAGATGTGGAAAATGTGTAGAAATGCGCAGTGTATGAGGTGACTAAGTGCATAGATACCCTAATGGATGTAATGCGTAAATGAGGACTAGTATAATGTAGAATAAGTGTGTACTTGAAGAGTGTATGACGTGCAATGTATGATTAAATTCAATGTGTAATGCCTAAGGTGTGGTGTTAGGGGTTCAAAGTGTAATGGTAATCCCTTAATGATTAAGTGTGAATCAAGAAGCACAAGAGTGCGCATCATCAGTAATGACGGTGCTTTATGACATGTGATATGGTATGTGTATGTAAGAATGTAAAGATGATAGATGCATGAGTGAGTGGGGGAGGATAAGATGCTCTACCCGCAAGTGCACATGAACGGACAAAATAACTAATGAGAGTGAAGGATGAAGGTCCTTTAACCGATGGTTGTGAGGATGAAAGTGTAGGACCATGATCTAAAAGTGGTGGTATGTAAGATAAACACTATGTTGGTAAATGAAGTCTATATGCATGTGGGGATGAGTATAACATGAATATCATGGTGTAGGAAAATGCGTCAATGATGCAGATCTTGGTGAGGTCATGTGCGAAGGTGATGAAGATCCGTGTGGAATAAAACAAGGCAATGATTGACGTTGAGAAGTAATAACCATCCTAGGAATCATTTTATGCCGATGTGTAGGACTAGTGGAATGAGTTGGTCGTGTAGAATGAACTTGAGTAGGTGAACTAGGAGTAGAATGTGCTTTTAATAACATAGAATGAGACATGTTATAAGAGGTGGATGACACATTTGTATGAGGAGATGGTGACAATGGAGGAGATGGAGGGACACCATTAATAGAAATAAATTGGGAATTGTGAATGAATTTAAGTCGCAAGTGATTCATAGATATGATAGATTGAGAGCGATGGATCCAATTAAGGCCTAAAAGAAAGTCACATCCCTCAATTGTGTTTCCAACAAGGAAAGGGAAAAGCATGGTAAGAGGGCTGATTATGACATGTAGCTTAACAACACCAAAGGGTTTGTGAAATGGATAGTCGATTTGTGATGGAGGGTAACCAATAGCCCAAAGGAGTGACATAGAACAGGAACTAATGGGCCATGATGGATCAACTTTAGTATTGTTGATAGTGGTTGAGCCGATATATGCATGTATGTGTAAATGATTAGATGTAAATGTAGCGTGATAATTGGTATTGAAAAAGGAAATGATGGGTGGTGCAACTTTGGTGTTAGCAACTAAGAAATCAAGAGCTCCTGATTTTGTAGGTGACACCGCATGATATGTATGATTAGCGGAAGAATCCGTGGTATTTTTGTAGCGTGGTTGGGAGTCATTATTAAAGAGATTGAGTTTACCCTTGTCATTAGTGGGAGCAGAGCTAGTAGATTATGGGAATTTGAGCTTATCATTTGTCAAGTAGGTCTTGGATAATTGTTTATAGTTTTAGGCATCTATTTTTAGAATGTCCCACACAATGATGATAATCACAATGGAAGTTTTCATTTTAGTTCCTACCTTTGGGTTGTGATGGGTCTAATTCGAGTGGTGGAGGAAGGATAATAAGGTTGTTGTCAAGGAGTTGATTTAATATAAGATGTGGAGCCATTGGAAGGTTGCTAAACGTGTGCCTAGGTTGTTGTGACTAAACTTCTTTAGAGGGAGTAATTGCGTTAACGATGATTTTATCGTTGGTTGGATTAGATGTAGATGGTTTGAATGGTGCCTTATTTTGAAAACGAGTGGAGGATGGAGTTTGTTCTTGATACTTAAGCTTGCCGATGGATAAAAGTTTAGATTCACAAAGCTTAAGAGTATGGAAAAGTTGATCAAATGAAGGAGAGGCCTCAAAGAGAACATTTTCTTGGAGAGGTGGTAAAAGAATTTGGATAAATAATTCCTAAAGCTCGATTCAGCAAGTACATTTGTCATTTTAGTGAGATTATTCTTATACCGTAAAACATAGTTAGCGAATTGTTCATTAGATCCCTGTTTAAGTTGTGCTAGTTGAGCGTAAGAAATCTTAGAGCTGATATTGATGGAGAAATGTGTAAGGAAGACATCAACTAGATGTGTGAATGAAGTGACTGAGTGGATGGGTAAGTCATAAAACTAATGCATGGCATAGTCATGGAGACTACGAGGAAATATTTTAGCTAAGAGAATATGATCATCGATAAAATCTAGACAAGCAACATGAAAGGCTCAAAGATGCTCCTACGGGTCACCATGCCCATTGAAAATGGGAAACTTAGGGGTAAAAAAAATAGGAGGAAGCAGATAAACAGAGATGACAGGTGCAAATGGAGTATGCAATAACAAGGTAGAATCTAAATATGGAGATGTAGTCAAAGTAGCTTGTTGCAACTTATGAATTTGAGCTTGAAGATCATGATACAAAGAGGTTAAATCTTGATTGCCAACAAAGGAGACTTGCCTTTCATGAGAAACTAAAGGAGGTGTAAAATGATTGGTAGGATTCGGGGGACGAAACATGAATAGTAGAGATATGTGGAAGAGTAGAAGCGGTGTGGTGAGTGGCTACAAAACAGAGGTATAACAATAAAAGGATTGAGTTCTGCCAAATTAGTAGCTTCCTCACGAGCCACATGCAAAAGTAAGTCTAGATCCTGAGGGTGCACAACAAGGTGATCATTGATGGCTTTAAGGTGAGCTTTAGTAAATTCCTCATGAGATTGAGCCATAGGAAAGGAAAAAGGAAACCCTAACTAAGTAAGAAAGAAGAGTCTAGAAGCGTATATGGTCGGGTTCACCAAAATGATTAACTAAAATTAACTAAAATGGGGAAATGTAATAATAGTTAATCTAATCTAGGAGGACATAAATGTTGTAAATAAATGCACTAAAGTAATATGAAGTGACTAAAATGATTGAACTAGTAGAAATAAAACCCTAATATGTAAGAGGAAGGTAAGGAATGAACTCAGCTGATTATAGATGACTGTCACATGGTGTCGTATGTATGACAGGAAAATACAGAAGCCGGAACGACCACACTGAGATGTCTTGAAAAAGAGTGTATTTGGAAGATCTGAGTAGACTAGAGTGCCCGGGAGGGTACTTGGGGTGCCTTGTAAGGAAAAATAAGCGCCATAATCTCACGAAAAATCTTAGAACCTGGTTCTTTTTGGGTGGAAATATGCTTTGTAACCTTCACTTTATGTCGCATTGGATTCGCCGAATCGCACCGAATGTGCCAAATATAGCAAGATGAAGTTGAAGACCTGCAAGAGACAAGAGGAGTATCAAAACCATAAAAATAAAATATGCAAATGAATGGGTCAGATTGACCTCAGCTACCACAACAATGGGCTTACTAAACTGAGCGTTGCACTACATTTCATGCACAAATGTAGTTATGGTATGTGTGTGCATGTCGTGCCCAAGGTGCTCTTATGTCAGTCGCACTTTGTGAAGTAGCGAGCAATAACCAAATGTAACAAATGTAATAATATGTGTGCATGGAATAGAATAGAATCCCTCCCCCTATGAAGTGTGTGTTAATGCAGATATCCTAGCTTTGATGCATGTAAGTATGTGGATGCAATTTTAGATGGAGTGATATATAGTAAGTGATGTTAGGACCCTCGTTATGGTCTTATAAATTTATATTTATAGGATTCTCTTTCTTTAATTTTGTAATTAATCCCGACATGACCGACTAGGAAAAAGATAAGGATGAAAAATAGCTAGAAGAGGCCCAAAAAGAGGTGGGAAAGTAGAAAATAGATGTGGCACCCTGGTTTAGGCTAAAATGATGGGGAAGTCTCAAACAACTGGGCATGTATGTAAAAATGTGCGGGAATGACAAAATAAAAAGTAAAACAAGATGGCCAAAAGGTGGGATTAATTAGTACTTTCTTCACTCAAGAACCTTCTAAATAGTAGTATGAGACCGGGCTAAATAATGCCTAAAGTGCATGATTTTGTGAATAAATGATCCCTCTTGTAGAAGAAATGATCCATCCAATATCAACTCACCCTTCTCATTTCTAATTAAGAATATAGCCCCAGATTTTCCTAGATTCCCTTTAGATCCCCCATCAAAATTTAGTTTACAAAAACTCGGAGGGGGAGAAGTCCAATCACCGATTTTCTTCTCAACCTTGCAACATACCCCCAATATTGCATTATATCCCGAGGTAGGGCATGAAATATGGGGCCTATTCTTCAAAATATTTCTATCCATAGAAGAAAAGGGGCTACCACTTTTCTAATGAATAGAAACATTTTCAGAGATGGCCAACTCCAGCCTATTTATTATCTGCTCCCACCGAACCAATTTCTTCCTTAAAGATTCTTTTGTTCCTCTCCCACCATAAATGCCATATAGGAAGGAAATGACCTGCAACCCTTAATAGAAGCAAGAGATTCTTTAGGCCAAGCTCTTGGCTAAAAAATAAGAACTAAAGAGAGGGTTTCCAGTTGAACCCAAGAAATATTTATCTTAGAACAAAACTAGTTCTAGGATTTCTCAATAAAGAGACAATGAACTAATAAATGATCCAAATCTTCCTTCGCTGCAAAACATAATCCACATCTAGTGGGTGCTTCCTTACCCATTAAATGCCTTCTAATTTGAGTGATAGTTCTTCCTTTATGTCACCAAGATAGAAGACTAGCTTTAGAAGGGAAATGTTTGGACCAACACTTCTTCCATTTGTTTTCCTCAAATCCAACCTTGAGAACTAATTTCCCATAACCACACCGAGTTGAATAAGTACCAGATTTTAAAGTTGTCCATATAATTTCATTTGTTTGAGGAGAAAGGGATATTTCTCTTGCTTCTAACTTAGATTTTAAGAGGGAATTAGTCTCTTCTAGAATATGAATGTTCCCAATTCCTTCCAAGCCATTAATGAAGATGCTTAAGAGTACCCCTGTCCCATAATCCTTGAAAATTTTGGAAGGTAAATTATTTTATTATACTAGAGCTATGAACTAGGATGGCAGAGGAGAGGAACACTTTCTCTAAGCGAGACATGGGGTGGGCTTGGTCCTAATTTTTCCCCATATTACCAACAAAGGTAACATGGGTTTTATTTCTTGATTGTGGCATCAATGTTTTCTTATCTCTTAACTAAATGTTTTAAGGATAACCGTAATTTAGTGGTCTTATAGTCCATATCCATCTTGCAAAGATACAATATATAGTTATAATATACCTTCAAATTATATAACGACTTACTACACATTTTATTTTTAGCTCCATTGAATATGGGCAATAAAGTTTCAAAGTTGCTATATAATCAAAACCATTCTATTATCATATATCACATGTAGTTGAAATCTATGGAGTAACTACCTAGAAGAGGATATTAATAATATTTTATATGAAAGGATCAACCATTTTCTGAAGTTACGAAGTAATCAATTATGGCTTTAAATTTGTCATTCATTTGTGCACATCAATTCTTGTATAGACATATTAACACAATGTTTTAAATTTTAAATTTCTACCCTCTATGTAAATCTCCCGATTATGATCATGCTATGTAAATGCGCACACATTTTCCAATACACCTATCACTATGCATGTACTCTATCCTAGCTTATACACATTCATCAATTCAATGGTTTCCCACTTTTAAAAACCAAACAAAAAAACACATATAACCACCCGATTACCCCCACCATGATAATAACTAATTACCACCATCAATTAAAACCTATAACAATATACCTCTTGGCATATAATTTCACCATGAGGGGAAACCACTAGCTATATATACAAATGAAATGTTTACAAGAAAATACAGAACGAGCAAAGAGATGATTCAATGAAATTGGTGTAAAATGAAGGTTATCAAATGGGGTTGTAGTCCAAAAATGTGTATGATGATGTAAAAGGTGTTGCCTTGCCATTCATTAAGGTAAAAATCTCAAGAGATGCAAAATAATAAGGGATGAGGTCAAAATCGTGCCTTGGGAAAATTTAGAGAAATGGAAACCGCTTATACAATGGTAGATAAGCCTAAGAATTATGTGCACCTAACTGTAAGCTTCAAACTCAATAAAAATGTTGATGTGCTTTTTTATTTAAAGAAAAAAGAAAATAGTAGAGATAGTTATATTTTATAGAAAATATAAACACAAAAATTGATCATTCAATCTTTTATCTCATTTTATGCTATTTAATAAACTCGATTATTATGGTGTTAAGTAATTGCAAAATTTTATCTATATATTATACGTAATTTTATTGCTACTATATTTAGTATAAAAATACTTTAAATTGATTTAAATGCCGATACATATTTATTTTGAGATGTCTACTTCATATATATATATATATTTGGTTTTTGGTAATAAATGTTTTAATATGGCGCACATAACCTCAATTTCAAAATATCATTTTGAGGAAAATAGGTCCCAAACTTCATCTTATTTTAAAGTTAACTAAATAATGTACTATAATGATCAAGAAGATGTGATTTTTTTTTTTATGAAAAAGATCTTATATTATATTAAATGCAACATGATACAAGATTATCTCAACAAAAAAAACGAGCGGTATGAGAGCACGCCCCAAAGGCACACAAATAAAACAACAAAGAAAAAGCTACAAGGGGGTCTAAGGAAGAATAAAAACAAAGGTACTCACATCCAAAGGAGAAAGAGAAGTAGGAGCATCAAAGTGCCCCTTCTTCTCCTTAACGCGAGACAATAGTTCATGGCGCCTATTGGGGTGCCAGGATGAGTGAAGCATCAAGCCACGGGATATTTAGAGCGGGGTCGAATCGAAGACTCAAAAACATGCATCTGTTTGGCACCACTTCCAATAGGGGGAATCTCGATAGTCATATCATCTAGCTGATCTTTGACATTCAATTGATCTTTGAATTCGGCAGAGTAAGGTTGCCAAAGTTTAGGTCACTGAGAAAATCCTTTGGTCTTCTTCTATTTATTCTGATTGGGAAACAATGGGAAAGCCTCTTGAAGGTGCCCAGTTTGATGGCATAATCGACATCGAAAGGCCGTGTTCTCATAGTCAAGAATTTGAATCCACTTGAAGCCATCATGGATTAATTCCAATTTTTCTCGGAAGACCATTGTTGAAATCCACCTCAATGCATATACGGGCATAGGTAAATAGCCCTTTCTTAGACCGCTCATCATCCACCTTGATGAAGTGACCAAGAGAATCACCAATAGCAACACAAACCACAAGGTCCAAAAGGGGAGAGGAAGATTGGGTAGATGAACCCAAACTAACATTTTAGAGACCACCATAGTAGAGGGGTAAAAATATAGAAACCATGATGTAATAAAGAGGCCATCCCTACCCCAAAACTAGGGACCTTTAGTAAAAACCCATTGATAATCTGTAGGAGAGGAGAACTGAACAATAAAAAACCCTCGATGATATTTGGATCTCACAATCCTGGGAACAAGAAGAATAAATCCATTGATGCAACTCTTCACTCCAAGGCCAAAATCCATTAAATCTATAGATAATGGCAGAATTTTCAAGGGCACAAATTGAATCGGTTACCTCTGAGAGTGAAAGGGTAACAACAGGGGTGTCTGCTACTTTTTCCACAATGTAGGGTGCATTAGGAGCCCTTGAAGAAAGCAGGTTGTCGCGTTCTTGTAGTGGAAGCCCATAATGTTTTTTGAGGAATCATTGGAGGGCCACGGGGCAAACGGAACCACCGCCAAAATCTATGTTGTTGCCGACTCTTCTTGGTCATCCCCCACCCGCAGACTCCATTCTCGTTGCCTACCTTCATCAAGATAGGGTTAGGGCTGCGGCTCGGCTACGTTTCCATCACTCTCTTGAAATTATACAATTAGAAGATGTGAAATTTAAAGTAGGCTATTTTTATTAATATCTCACAACATTAGATTTCATTGCTTATCAACTTAACTACCCATCGACATGATTACATTTATATTAAGATAAATAAATCTCTTAAGGTTTAGTTTTCCCTTTTCTTAAATAATATCTCACAACATTGCATTTCATTTCGAGTTAAGTGAATTGAAAATTAAATTCCAAAATATTGTATCTAGACAAGTTGAGTTACGCTCGAACGCCAATTTTTCCACAATAAGTAGGGAACATCTCTGTTCACATATACCACATATTAATAATAAATTTAAGTTGAATTTATAAACTTTGAATAATAATGAAGGTGGGGTGCGGTTTGATAGTTACAAGATAATAGTGTTGCGTTAATTATTTGTTAGTGTTAATAGGTTTGAGTTTCATTGGATTTAAGTTTTAGAGAAGTGGTAGAATAGATGTTTAATAATTGGATTGGAGTATAAATTTCTTAAGATATATATAGGTTGATTCTAAGGTAAATTTGATGGAATGGATATTTTTACATTTTATTTAGTTTAAAATTTCGATGATGGAATAAATATCTCATACTTGTTGGTTGGGATTAAGTCTTAGCTATGACAATATAAATATTTCTTACTCCTTATTTAAATTTTATTGTAAAATAGATGAATTATGGTAGAAATTAGAGTCTCAAATGAATTTAACGAAAGGGATGTTCTTTGATCCTTGATTAAGATGGAATCATAAATGAATGTTTCAAGTTTGAAATTTATAAACATTGTTAAAGAAAATAAGACTAAATTTAACTACAAAATAAAATTGACAAAATAAAAATAAGTATTAATCTTTAAAGATTGAAACATATTTAATAAAATATATGACCCTTAAACTATGTATATATACAATAATTCAAACAATAATAAAAGTGTTATAACACCATCAACCAAAATACAATTCCAAACAAACCAAAAAAATTTAAAATATCAAAAAATGGATTGTTTATATATACAATTTTATTTTTTATTTTTTAAATAAATAAATATTTGAAAAGATTGATAGTTTATCCTTCAATTACAAAATTATTCACGGCCAAGCATAGCCACGTAAAAGTTAAAGAATATTGCATGAAACCGCTTAACACGTATGGATTCTCCCTTCTCTATCACCTGCACACAAAAAAATTCGAAACGGAAGTTAACAAGTTTTATTCCATTCCCTTCCAGTAATACACTCGATGTCCCCCACAAAATAATATCCCTCCCCTTATACTCTATATAAACAATTAAACCCATCCTCTACAAACCACAGGACAACATACTCTCAATTGTTTCTCCATTTCTCTGTATTATCATAATCTGTTTTCTCCATTTTCTCTAGGGAAAGGAAGCATGTCATACTACCAAGATTACGAGGGCCAAAGATGCAACCAAGGATACCCAAATGATTGTGATGCAGGATCTGAGCGGCACCAGCTCTCTCCTCCTCCCTGCAGAAAACAGGAGGAAAACTATGGACTTTATCAGCCTGAGCAGCACAATTTTTAGTCTGAGCACAGTCACAGTGAGCAGCACAGGCATAATAGCCTTCCTCAGGGCTAGATTGTGAAGCTCTCCTCTAAGGCCAATCCAGATTATGCTCTGGGTAGCCGAGAAGGCAGAGTCATGCTAGTTTACTACAATCCCAGTGACACCACCCAGGTATATATGCATTCTATATATTATTACAATATGTCTATATCATTATTGTCTGATATATATTTGATGATGGTAGTTTGCTTATCTTTTTGATATATATTCATTGTGTATGAGTGTATGCAGCAATGGGTGAAGGATGAGAGTTTGAGCAACAGAGTGAGGGATGCAGTGGGTCACCCTGCCTTTTCCCTTGTGAACAAGGCCACAGGGCAGGCCCTTAGTCATGCCCCTGGTGCATCTCAAGAGGTATTATACATTGTTTTTAGTTCTTATTTTTATGTTTATATGCTATCTGCACTGACACAGGAGGAGTGTTGTTGTTGTTTATGGGCAGGTGTTGCTGACTAGGTATGAAGGTGGTTCCTATGATGAGAGTGTGCTGTGGAGTGAGAGTGAGGACATGGGATATGGGTACAGGAGCATAAGGATGGCAAATTGTAGAAAATCTGCAGTCTTATACAACAAACAACATAAAAGAAATAAACAAAATACTTAAATAACTTGCATAAACATATGAATATTCGAACCAGCACTGCTGTGCATAATCTCCATTAATAAAAGCTTCATCATACTCAGAGCTTCAGCTCTTTACAATCAAGCTGTGCGTGCAGCTGTGTGCTTTCAATGCACATCCTTCCTTGCTTGTGCAGATTTCACACCTTTGTGTGTGCATACAAAGCAATTACAATTGCTGTTATTTAAATAGAATAACTCACCCACTAACAGCTCTTCAACTGAGCATTCTAAATCTAAACTCATGCTTTAAAACAGTTGCATGCTATGCATGATTTAAAACAGATTTATTTGAATTAAATCTAATGATAAAAATAAGATAAAGCTAACTTAACTAAAGCAAACTAAAACAAGACTAAAGCTAAAATTAGCTTTCCTAAAAAAGCTACGGTTGGAATTAAATATGCATCACATGCATATTTCCAACACAAATGACATTGACCTCAACTTGGATGCATTCCAGGGTGATAGGAAGCATGGAGGCATCAGTGAGGGCACCCAGCTCTGGTAGATCTCCCCAGCTATTAGAGGGATCATCATCATCATATTTATGCACTATATATATATGAACTATAAGTATATATTTTAATGTTGTGGGTATTGTATGGAAGATGAGGAGTATATGCAGAACTTTATATGGGTTTATCTGATGCTTTAAATAAAACTGGTCTATAATTTATGATAATAAGAGTTTTGCCAATTATATCTTTGTGAATACCCTTTTTATACTTAATTTCATATGACTTTCAGATTTTATGTTCTTTTTGCTGATCAAATTTAACAGTTTGGTTTATATTATATATCCTTGTAATGAAATCATGGCGGCATTATCCACCTCTACATTTGATCAAATTTGGGAAATTCACCTTGAAGAAGTAAACCCCAAAACAAGATTAAAAATTCAGGAAGGGTTGAAACAACAAAATACATCAATTTAATGGCCTCTATAATCTGTCCATATCTTACACAATATTTGTAGATGTGGAAATTACTCAAGGAAAATGTTCTTTCAAAACTGAAGAGCCATCTTTTCTACAACCATTTAATGATATTATATTTTCCCAGTCTAATAGTAAGGTATAGGGGTTAGAAAATGAAAAATAAAATAGGGGTTATATTTTCACAACAATATTGTATGAAAAATAAAATAATACATATTAGCGGCATAAAAATAATATACAAAATAAAACACGCTCGATTGAAAAATAGAGGAAAAGAAAAGAAATCGTGAAATATCAAATTGAATGCACCAACATATATAATAACAGTTTTGTAACTACAGAAAAGAAAATAAATTACACACTAGATATACTTGTCCAAAGGAAAAATAGTGTTGAAAAACTAACTTGAAGGAGATCCAAGAGAAACATATACTCACAACCCATATAAAACTTTTTTAGATTTATCCATGACTTATAGTAGTAAATTTTGTCATTTACTTTGGATTTGTCTTTAATTTACCATATTTTTTCAATTAGATGACAAAGTGTGTTTTGGACAAAAAAATTCGTTTATTTGAAAACAATACACAAAAAAAAACTGTATTATTTATTAATACACAAATAGCTATAGATAATACATATGCGAAACTATGTTATTTTAATAAATTCATAGAATTTTAGTGGTACTTTGTTATTCATAACATAGCTATAGGAATGAGTTGTTCACAACATTTTAATATCAATAATATGTGAACTACATTAATCATGCAATATTTAAAAATTCAATTTTTTTTTAATATTTATTTATTAATACCACTTGCAATATTTGAATGGTCGATTATTGAGGTTACACTTGCTTTTAGATATTTTGAGTTTATTTATGTTATCTTAAGTAACTTTGTGCATGCAATTTTTCCGAGACTCTCCCTTTAATTTTATAGAGTTAGAAGAGTAAACAAGACACCCTTCTTCTCATCGTTTATAGTCCCTAGATATAACATGATTTGTGAAATGAACCTATGCTAAAATGATCTATATTCAATCATCCTCACTTTGAAAATATAACGGTGTAGATTTGAGAACCAACAAATTGACATCGTCGCCATGGAAATTTTCATTACACCAATTTATTTGATCACAATATTCCCTAGGCTTATCTTCTTATTTATGTCCTCTTTTAAGTTTGCTCATTGTGTTAACACATTTTTTTCAAACCAAATATTGTTTAATATTTAGTTTTTCTCCTTTACGCCATGGTGAATTCCATTTAGTTTTGTGGACTAGAATAATGTGGATTGATATTTTTATCATTTTTTTCTTTTTATCAAAATTTTATGAGCCAAATATGTATTCTAGTGGTCTAGTATTGCTATTTGTTATTTATTTTACATAATTTTGGGTGCAATTTATCCGGCTATTCTACGGTTTTGAAAGATGGTCAAGAATTTTGGGATTGATTAGTCTCTAATGATTTCTTCTCATTACATTTTTCATGGTGAATCCTTCTAGTGGAGTGTATTTAGAGTTTTTATGTGGAATTGGACTGAATGTAATATTAAGTATTCATTGCAATGGATGATTCTTTTCATATTTAAAAATTTGCGGTGAAAAAAAATGGAATCCACCATTCATGTTACTATAGATCTAGGTAACATTTATGCTTTTTTAGATGTGAATCATTATATGAGATTTTATGTGTTCAATGCATTTAGAACAACCGTGTAGTATTTATGTGATTTTTTTCTCATGTTAACTAAAAATATACCTCTTTCCCAACCTTCATTCGCTATTCATAAACACAAATCTATTAATTTTTGTGTTTTCATGATTTCCACACTCATTTCCCTAAGATAATTACAAAATATTTTTCTACGTTTAATAGCGGTAGTAAAGATAAAGGGAAATCCATTTACGGGAATTTATTAATATCATTTGATGACTTTGAGATTGAAAATGAAGTCATGGTTATTATATTGTTTATTCAAATTCTTAACAATAATTCCTAGGATTGGTATTATGATCTCTTAAATCAGATAGTTGATTTTTGGTACAAATTTAATCTTCTCTTTATTTAGTAGTATGGGGATAGAAATCATCTTACTTCAACCTTGTGTTGTTTTTATAACATTGAAAAGGGTACGTTGAAAGCATTAAAAATTCAATCTTAGATTCAAAAAGGTATGGGAAATTTTTTCCAAAATAAATCAAACCAAATTAGGACACAACTATTGTTGTATATTATGATGGATTTAGTGGTGAGATGTCTTATTATTTAAAAGGTAAATATTCATTAATTTGTCACATGCTTGTAATTTGGAATTGAGATTTGAGAGTAATTTCTATACTTATGGATTACTTGTTGACGATTTTGAATAGAATTTTGGTATCTATGAAGAAGGTTATACTTTTGTGATCTTAAGAATTTGTGAAAGGTAAAAAAATGGTAAGAGAATTAAGAGATGTTGATTTTGATTCCAGTGATAGTGATAATGATTATCTTGTTTATTCAAGTCATCCTATTGATGATTTTATATGAGAACCTTTTAGTGCATTTTCTCATGAGTTGGAGCCATATATTTATTATATATGATTGTATCCTTTTTCACAAGTGCAATAAGGAATTATCTTACTTATGAAAAGGAGTTACATGCTTTGGTGTAGAGTGTGAAAAAATGGGAACATTAATTAATGGGAAAAGAGACAATAATCCATGTAGATCATCAACCTTTGTAATATCTTCAGTCATAGTCCAAGCTACAATAGTCAAGGCACTTTCGTTGGATGGGGTTTTTGCAATAATTCCATCGATAATTGGGTACAAAAATGGTACACAATACAAGGTTTACGATATGCTTTCTAGACCTCATGTTATTACATCTATCCTTTTACAACATATTTGTTTGATGCGTGAAATCTATAAGGAACAATATGTTAGAGATGTAGATTTTAAGGATGTTTATGAAGATTTGACTCATGGTAAACAAGTAGAAGAATTTGACTATCATTTACATAATGGATTGATTTATCATCTTGGTAAACTTTGTATTCCATAAGATGAAAGAGTTCATTTGATTAGGGAAGCACATACTTCTCTTATTTATGGTCATTTTGGTTTTGGTAAACTAGTTGTATAATTAGATATATATTTTTATTGGCCCCAGATGTATAAAAATGTAGCTAAATATATAAAAGTTTGCATTCATTTTGCCACAAGTAAGCTTAATAACAAAAAGTTGGACTTGTATAACCCACTTCCTTTACCAACATATCGATGCGAAAGTATTTACATGTTCTTTCTTTGAAGACTTTACTATGAAAAAAGAAAACACAACTATTTGTACATGGTGGTGGATAGATTTAACATGATGTGTATCTTGGTGCCCTATAAAAAGTAGATAACAGGCGAGGACTGCACATTTATTCTTAAAAAATGTTTGGGCTCATTTTGGTTTACCTACATCTATTTCACTCTTTTTCACTCACAAGTAAGGAAAATCTCTCTCTTGAATTCACAAGAATACAACCAGCTAGAAAGATACGAATTTCAGAAGAAGCTCAAATGAGGAGCTTATTACAATTTATAGAAGAGGAACAAATCTTCATCTTCCCGGTGACCCTCCATATGCCTTATTTCGACTTTAGACTATTCACATTCCTACAAAATATTAAGTCCCTTTTATAAAAACAAGGTGACTTAATTTTACATCATGTTTCTAAAGTCACTTTTCGAATAACTTAAAGGCATATTAAAAAGTACAAACCACAATGAAGAATTAGAACATTTGAAGAGAGAGAAATTTGGGGGCAAAGGAAGAGAAGAAAGAAGAAGAAGATAAGATGTTTCGCTTATGAAGTCCGCTAGTCGATAATTGAAATGCTCCAATGTGATGAAAATTTGAATCTCTTGAATCCTTTACACCCTGGGAAACTCCTTTGGATGGTTCATGGGGAACCTTGGGTTATGTGTTCAAAAACACTTATTAAATGTCTTCATTGATGACCATAAACATTGACTCATCAAGATCCTTTTCGGAGAGATAGGGACTCGTAATGAGATCATGTCAAGTTGAATGGATTGTTTTTCCGATGACCGCAACTTCCACCCTACACCTGATATACCTGTGACCCAAACCATGTAGTGAGTGTCAAAAGACACCTGTCGGGGTCTCCCGAGATGAGTTCTAAAAGACCTATGAGAGATGCCAAAGATGCTCCTTGTGACAATTGTATGACCCACTGACGAAGATGATATATTGTGGAGATAGGCAATGAATATTGGTAAAGGAAATATTTCACGTCGTGACAATACCCATTTTGTAGACTTGAATCCCGCCATCTCTTGACACTTACTATATTTAGAGAGCATAACTTTGAGTTTTTGGTAAGTGTGAGAACTTGTCTTCTTGGACCCTTGCATGATTGGTATTCTCTGTCCTCTGTTGCCAACATTTCTTCTTGAATGTGACTTACTATTAATAGCAAGTGCCAAAATGGGGACTTACTATTTTTAGTAAGCATCAAAATTTACCTCTTAGGACTCCAACTACAGCTGCCAACTTGAATGTCCAACTCCTAGTATGTTTCCTCTATGAAATCCACCCTTTGGAACAACTTTCTATTTTTAGTAAGTACCCGTGGGACAACTTACTATTTTTGGTAAGTGTACAAGTTAGCTTTTCCCAACCTCAACCGACTATGGTAGCTTGAACTCCTTCCTCACACTGTATTCCTCTCGCCTTCTGGACCAACTGGCTATTTATAGCTAGGGGTTTATGGAACCACTTACTATTTTTAGTAAGTGTCAATTTTGGGCTGAGATGACCTTTTCGATGAATTTTCCTGCGATACTTCCTCTTGTGTTCACCACCTTCTTTGCAGCTTCTTTAGATGGTGGCTTACCCGAAATAACAATCTCCCATGTAGGAAGGCCTGCTATTTTTAGTAAGTATGCTTGGTGGTCGGATTATGGTGGGAAAAATATTTTTGATATGGTTTTTTCCCAATATCAATCCCCTAAAATTTTAGGCTTACCCAATCATTGGTTTATGAGATTTTAAAACTTGAAATTTTTACCTGGCAGAGGCCACAGCACGACAACCATTAATGGAGCTTGAAAATTGCAGGTCTCCTTTTCCACCTCAGATCATGATGAAAATTATATTTTCAATGTGGGTTTTTCCTTCTTATTTCACTAGTGAATTTTCTTTGCAAACCGATGTCAGTTGATCAAGAAATTAATCTTTTGTTTTTGTTGTGTAGAAAAGGAGATTTCTTCGCTGAAAAAAATTCTTGCTATGAATGAGATATTTTTATTGAGGTTTTTACGGCCTCCGAAAATGGTGAAGACAAAAAAACCTTGTCTCGATCTATGCCCTTGTTTGCAAATTACATCAAATTCTTCGTCTGGTGGTAATGAGGGTTTTCAGATGAAAATATTTGTTTTTCTCTTATGTTTTTAGTTTCTTTGATCAAATTTTCCTCTCGAGATCTTTGTATGTATTCAAAAACAAACACCGGGGATGAACAAATTTTTGTGTCCCTTACGTTCCTTTTCTTAAGGGACAAAAGGGACATCAGTTTGCACATCGCGCCTAATCGCGACACTTGGCAAGATCTGACCGACTGAGCATTTGAGCTAGGGAGCTTGAGGGAAGCACCTAGGGATGAAGTTTGGGCATATGGAGGACCAGAAGGTAGAGCTAGGGCTGGGCATATTTTTGTGTCCCTGATTTTCCTTTAGCTAAAGGGATGAAAGGGACATCAATTTGCACATCACGCCAAATTGTGACACTTGGCGATCATACGTGTAGTGAGGGGAATGACTCTGGCTAGCTCTTGGGGGTTGAATTGGCGATGTTGAGGGTCCTATGGGTGATCAAAGGGATAAAAAGGGATGGGAGATTTTTTTGTCCCTCATGTCCCTTTAATAAATGGATGAAAGGTACATCAAAATGCGACAGGGTCTTAGAGCTGACACGAGTCCACTTCAAGAATTGGCTAAGTGCGAGATCTTACCTTGAGGCCAACTTGCAATGATGATATATTGAGCTCCCACACGAGTTTTAACGTGAAATGTTATATGAATTTTACTGAAAATGGCCTTCAATCCAATGGTGTGAGTCTCGGCTCTTGATTCCTCCATTTGAGCCTTATAAAATCAGATTTTTTTCTAACCCCATGATTGAGCATGAGAAAAACTGGATGTAAACATATTGCACCTAGGTGTTGTGAAAATATGATTCCACCATATTTTATAGCTATGAATTACCTTTCTAAAGATGTCTTTTTTAGCTCCTAAATCCTTATAGAACTCTTGGAATTGCTTCTCGGCGAGGTGCTTTTTTAACATTGTGCGTTGCCTAGGCCTGAGAACCCGTTTCTGATGAACCTGCCCTAAAACTTCCAAAATATTTTACTTGATATTCTTAGACCTTGATTGCATCTCCATGTTAATTTTTTCTCCTCAAAATTTGTGTGCCAAAATAAAACCAAAAAGTAGCAAAAGGAGAGTAATGTAACTACATTCAAGGAAACAAAAATATGAGTTTATATTTGCAAAACTATAATATAGAACCAAAGCCACTACTCTACAAATGCATACAAAGAGTAGCACAAGTAAAGATTGCACAGATTTGAGTCTAATGCCATAAAGTACACATTAGTTGTAAGTCTAATTATAGTAGACAGATTAAACTCAGTTCATCCTGTGACTGGAAAAGGAATTCACATCATCATGAATCCATAACATTATCATACAGTACTTTAAATCCTGTGTTACAAACAAATATAAATTTTCATGAGAGGAAGATGGATTGAGAACATTTGAATAAAAATGCATCCGATTTAGTAATGGGCGTAGAAATCTCTTTGGGGTATGAAAACGAGACCTGATTCTTAGCACACAAGGGAATAATTAGTAAAAAGTTGGGAATGAGGGAGAATTCTATCTGAGATCTGTTACTAAAATCTGGAACGGTCAAGGCGGAACTGTTACTACAAAATGGCAATGAAAGGGCGCAACTGTTACTTAAAAATGGAAATGACAGATCGACGTGCAAAGTAATAGACATTTATTACGTAGAAAAGATTGGAAATAATTGGACAAATGCGGGAGATATGGGTAATGGAAGTAATTGTACAAATGCAGGAGATACAGCTAAGAAAATATCGACACGAGCGATGGACATTATTATTATTCTTTGGCGTTTCACCACTCCTTGCCAGCCTAAATAGAGCTGCCACCACTCTGATGCCCATCATTTTATTTTTTTCTCTAATTTTTATTTTTATTTCAAGACACAGGCACGACATCAGACACTTTCACACCATATAGGTAAATGTATATGCCTCTAGAAAGTTTTCATCCAAAGAATGATGGGAAAACAGAAGTCAACCATATAGTAGTGTATTTGTTCCGAGGATACTGTAGCAATCATCCTAAAATTTCGCATGAGCATTTGTATTATGTGCAACATTCTTACAATTGTGTCTTTCATTCTTCTATAGAAAAGTCTCCTTTTTAGAATTGTTTTGATTATTTTCCCATGTCCCCTTTGCACAGTTTTAGGACAAGAATTAGTGGCAGATGGACGAGATGATGTTGATAAGGCTAAAAGGTTCATTTAGAAGATATAGATGGTACATCAAGTTGTCCAAGAGCAATTGGAAAAGAGCTAGGCCAAGTATAAGGCTAGGCATGACCAATATCGTGTTGATCATCATTTTCAAGTTGGTGATCAAGTTTGGCTACATATCAGTAAAGAAAGACTTACAAATGAAGGTAAAAATTTAAATCAATCATATAGTATGGCCCATTTAAAATATTGGAGAAGATTGGTAATAATGCCTTCCAATTAGAATTACCTCCATATATGCAAATGTATTCCATTTTGCATATACCCTCACCTATATTTTCTATCTCATTTTATGCTATCTAATAAACTTATTATTATTATTATTTATTTTTAAACACTTTTGGCTGGAGCTATGAGCCGGAGGGTTAGGGGCCCCACCCTTACAAACAGATACAAGGAACAAATAGAAAGAAGTGAGGAGAAGAGGAGGAAGACCAACATCATAAGAGAGGAACAACAAATAGGGAAGGAAGATGCGAAGTGAAATGAGAACCGCACGGATGAAGGAAAACATAAAGACTAGAGATAAACTAGACCGAGAAGCGGGAAAGCAACACTCCGAGAAGGAAGTAGCACCAACGAACACCATCAAACACTGGAAACCGGTGTAAACATCATTATGCCTCCAATGAAGCCACCAACGTGAGAAGAGGCTTCCAGAAGCAAGAGGTGAAATTCACTCGGCTTGGTCACGAAGCCCGTTGAGATTATCAATAGCTACGTGAACACGGAAACATGTCATGTCAATGTTGATGGGAGGGAGAAGCCTGGGATCGAGACGACCATAAATGAAAATGGAGTCCACATTTTCGGCGTAATGCAACAGGTCCCTGTATTGCCCGCCAAGCCATTGAATCCCGCGGCTAGGACCAGTAGCTAATTCATCGACTTCCTCTATCCATAGAAGAGGGTCGGGAAGGTGAAAATCCACAAATTCATCATGGAGACCACCACAGTGAACTCGAATATATAAGATTGATTGCCAATAACTCTACATCAGATGGAACAGGATGAATCAAGAGGCGAAAGAGATGAATCTTTGCCGCAATATTAGAGTTTGCTTGGGCTCTGTGAGAATTAAATTGATATGAATCCCCCAAAATATTTTCAATTGCTTCAACTTACCTAGATAATAAATACGAAGACCTCTCGAAAGACGATAGCGATTGATGGTTGCAGTGAGAGCCAACTCCTGTTGTTCACCGTGCAAAGAAAGAAAAGGGAAGCCCAGAAAAGCCATGCTAAAACCGACCAAGCTAATCGAGAAGGAAAGTGTAGCAGAAAAGGCTGATGACAACTTAAAAACCAAAATGTACAAAAGACCATCAAGTGAACTGTAACAAACCAATCTTACCTTTATGTGAAATGAGCTCAGAAAATCCAATCCAATCTCTCGAATTACTAGATGTTTTGACAAACATCTAGGTAATTGATAACATAATTGGTGAGAAAATTGACGACGGTGTTGGATTCTTAGAGCATGTGATTGATGCTCCACTTTCTGATTTTTCCGAGCCAAAAGAGGATATTAGATATGTAAAAATTTAAGTGCCATGAAAGGGCCGACCCCTTAGCAATGGCATGAACAATAATTTGAGAGTCCCCTTCGACCGAAGGGAGTCACACCCCAAGTGAACCGCAAGTTTGACACCTTCGAGGAGGGCTTGGGCTTGGGCTAAGTTATAAGTGAATCCTTAAGCGGGAAGGACCCGACTAAGAGGAGAGCACCAAACTTATTTCTCACCAAACAACCAACCCTAGATTTACTTGGGTTTCCCCTAGAGGCCCCATCAAAATTCAATTTAAAATTTCCGGGAGGGAGGCTTCCATCTAGTATTTTTCCTTCTAAGTATTTTTTCAATCTGAGACAAACCTTGGCGAACAATCAAACCCGGATTCAGAATTTTGATGAGAGGCCAAGCTTTCCTAATTTCAGCATCATGAGAAGTGAAATTAGGATTGTTGAGACTATGAATACTGACATTTTCCAAGATTGCAATTTCTAGCTTATTGGAGAAGGTTGGGAAGCCCGAAGCTTGATCTCTAAAAATACAGAGATTGCGTTCCCACCATAAATGCCAAATCAGGAAGAATGGAGCAATGGACCAGATGGAGCTAAGGGAGATCTTTTTACCCATCTTAGGCCAAGCTTGAAGAGTGGCCGCTATGTTGCTACAAGGTGCCCAAGCTAAGTTCAGCTTGCCTAAAAGCCAATTCCACCCTTGAATGGTGAAGGGTCGAAGAGAAGGAGGTGTTCGATGTCTTCTTCAGCATTACCACAGAGGACACATTTAGAGGGGCCGAGAAAATCCCCATGTTCTTCTATGGAGTTGCGTGAGGATTTTTCTTTTAAAAACCAACCAACCAAAGATGGCAACTTTCGGAAGGAGCCTAGGATTCTCAGCAACTAGTCCAACTGGGAACCCCTTTACCAGACATTGAGATGAGTTTAGAATAACCTGCTTTGAGAGTGTAATTGCCGTGGGAGAGCCTAACCAAATAAGGTGATCCTCTTGATCCTTAAAGTTGACTTTGCAAGAAGAGAGGGCCTCTATGTAGAGAGAAAATTCTTGATCGGACACGCCAAGAGGAACAATATCCTTCCAAAACAGAAGGAGAACCGTTAGGGTCGGGAGTTCTGAAGTCCACTACCTTGCTACCCCAAACAGCCTTGGAAATATTCATGACACGATTAAGATTAGGATTGAGGATGAGGGGCTTAAGCCCACCCCAACTATCTTCCCAAAAATTAGCACTAAGACCATTGTTAATTTGCCAAGAAACATGATCTGCAATAAGGTATCTACATTTACATAGAAAATTCCAAATGTGCAAACCTTTGGGAAGATCTTCACTAGAGAGAACTTGAAAGACAAGCCTTTTGGGATCGGAGATAAAATTCCAAACAAGTTTAGCACCAAGAGCAATATTTTGCAAATATTTAATAAACTTAATTATTATAGTGTTAAGTAATTGCCAATTTTTGTAAATTTAAATGTCTAAACATATTTATTTTAAGATGTCTACTTTAATTTTTTTAATATATTTGATTTTTGGTAATAAAATTTTTAATATAGTTTTATAGTCTTGAGTTCAATTTTTTTAATGAAAAAAATAAGTCTTAGGCCCCATCTTATTTTAACGTAAAATAGCTAGCAATTGCATGTGTACAATGCAATGTGAACGTTGAACGATATATGTTATTTGATTTAGAGGGATAATTATTACTTTTGTAGTTGATGTTGATAAGGGGTGTGATTGACAATTCTGATTTTCTATTAAAGCCAAAACAAATGTTGCAAAGTACATCGGAAGGGATGTTAAATAATAGTTAGTTGTGTAATAATCAAATACAAATGCAAGTGAGACATGTAAGTTTGCTAACACTCACTCTCAAGAATGTAGTGAATGTGAAGTGTTTAGATTGAAAGAATGAATAAGTGCTTTAACATATTAGCTCTCCAAGAAACATAAATGAGACAAAATATGCAAACATATATAAACGAAGCTTAAATGGTTAGGGTACATTCCAGAGTGCTTTATTACCTCAAAGAGTTTGAGAGCATCATTGTCAAAGCTATTTTGTGCATATCCTACAATCATGGCATTCCATGAGACCACATCTCTTTGAGGCATTTTACAAAAAAATCACTTTCCATTATACTTTGATGGATGTTCATACCTTGTGCTAAGGCTCCCATATTGGTATAGAAAGGGAGTATGTTGACAAAGGTTGTGGAGGCTGGGTTTGCACTTGCCAAATGCATTCGCCTAAATTTTTGAAGGCATTTTCAACAAACCCATTTTATGCATATCCCAATCATTTAAGTCCATGAGATCACATCTCATTGAGGCATTTTATCATACAGTTCACATGCCTTGTGTATGCTTCCACATTTTGCATACATGTCTACCACAACACTTGCAACTACATCTAACAAAAATCAGCTTTCCATTATACTTTGATGGATGTCCATGTCTTGCTTTAAAGCTCCCATTTCAGCACAGGTTGGGATGATGATGGAAAAGGTTGTGGAGTCTGGAAAAAGTCTTGTATCTATTATTCTTTGGTGAATGTCCATCCCCTATTTTGACATAGGCAAGTATGCTCGCAAAGGGGAACTGATATTTAGGTTGGCTACCTGCTGGTTGCATTTGGTGAAACAGAGTCAATGCTTCATGAGGATGTTCATGTCTTCTATAAGTTGTAATTATAATACTCCATGAGAAGGGGTTACAAATAATGAACCAAAAATATATATTTAGAAAAGCCACTTCTACAATCCCAAATGTAACATTGTATCTTCCATAACAAAATAGTACCATATTTTAGAATATCTCTATAAATACAAGGGTATGAGCATAAAATGACAATGATCTAAAAGTAAGTTTTGAATAAGCGCCCACCTTCCATTAGAAACGTCTTCTTTGGGCACAAAGAGCTTTGCATATCAGAATTTTTCTTCTAAGGAAACAAAAAATTCAAAAATATAGTATTATTATGGAGAACTTTGTCTCAAAATATACATGATATACATTTGTAGCCCTAGTGAACCACATTGTTTTCTCCAAAATCAGTGTCATACAATTAACACCAATACACATAATTCTATAAAAAAATCCACCTATAAACCAAATTATACCAAAGTGACTTTAACAAACGAGTGCAGATACAATGAGCCCAATCACATCAATCGACCACTAGAATGATTCCTCTCCGAGTTTGAAATTTCTGAGAAGCATCTTCATAAAACATAAAAATGAGCTGAAAAATAAGATATGCCATGACTAGTACCCATCTTGTTAGAAAAGAAATTTGGAAAGATTTAGAAGTAACCATGTCTATACAATTCCACTTACTCCCAAAACAATTCCTAAGGCTAAAACTACTGACATGTTATTTGTTTAATAGAAATGACATAGATATTGGGAAAACATGTTCCCAAAAATGCAATAGCAGAATACAAATGATATTGATACTTGACAGATAACTGAAGGCTCCTGAGCATGACATGTTGCATTTAAAAACGGTTCCAAATTTTAGTTAAATCCCCAACCACTGTCATTCTTGAATTCACAAAATTAATACAATCCCAAGATCCTTGCAAGTTGCTACAACTTCTGTATCAACATTTCCATGACTGTGTTGTTGTCTGCTTTTGATAGAATCTATGTTCACATGCCAATGTCAAAGACAACTCCATCCACATTTGATTGCTCCATGCTCCAGACAACAAACCTTAAAAATACTTAAACAATGTACAGTGTAAGCTCCGAAAGAAAATTAACAAACAAAAATCTTACCAACTGAAGCAAATTTGAGTCATTGTCATTTACAAGAACTCGAAGAAATTTTTTGTAACTTTATACATCAAATTTCTCATTAAGCCTTGATGTTCTTGCATATTCAGGGTCAATGTAACCAATGGTTCATATTACATTAGAGAAAAATAATAGGAATTGAATAAATAGAAATCAGTTCAACTATGTATCTAAAACTGAAAAGGACCATGGCAACGATTTTAAGAGACAACTAAAATCGTCAAGATTCAATTGAATGTTGGCTTCAAGATGAAGCATCTTCTTCAATTTTTCCAAATTTATCCTAGTCCAAAATATGTGATAGAAAGCAACCCAAATGATTTTTAAAAATATACTTGTTACCAACTATTCCATGCCCTTATCTGCCCATAAGCTAAACCATCGATATCAATAAGAACAATACTAGAATAAACCTGTTATAATATTGAGGCTTTCATAACGAGAGGTTGTTCCATCTTATTTTAAAGTAAAATAAATATTGTATTATGATGATTAAGAAGATGTGAAATTTAAATTAGTCTATTTTAAAATTGATATCTCAAACATTACATTTCATTGCCATCTATTTAACTACATATGAACATTATTTTATTTGTATTAAGATAAAAAAATCTCTTAAATTTTTAACATTTAACTCTTTTTAGATATAGCTTACATATTAATTTCAAGATAATTTTTATAAATAATCATTATATTTCTTACAAACTTATTTTATTTAATATATTTATATATATATATATATATATATATATATATATATATATATATATATATATATATATATATATATATCACATATATTTATATTAATATACACTTTTATATTAATATAACAATATATAACGCCATTTGTACAAAAATGGGTGGAAAAGTCACACCCCAGAATGCCAAAAGTCACATCGAGCTATAAAAAGCCTCGAGAGAGGAAAGTCATAGCACCAAAACAACTACATAAACAATGCAAAGTTCAACAAAAAAAAGACAACTAAGCAACAACCGCAAACATGGAGGTAGTTTGTGGGGGGGGGGGACTGTCAAGCTTGTCACCCCAACCTGAGCTAGAGGGGTGAGCCTCATCAATAATAGGATCCCACCCATCCCATCCATTATATTTCTTATTACCGAGTCATCAGCATGGAAAATTTTAGTGGCGAATTTTCGTAAACTCGCAAAAATATGGGTTTTGGAAATTTGAATTGGTGAATTTTCAGCAAGTGGCAACCAACTTATTCACCAAAAATTTCAGCTGATACGTCCCTTGTATGGTACATTTCACCTAGTATTTACACATATATAAGAGCTTATGCATGTAATTCACCACCATTTCGAATCATTCCGTGCACATATTCACCGAAAGTATACATAGACTACTAGTATCGTACCATCCAACATCTCGCACTCAAACCGTATCGTAAGGTGTCAACTTCAAAGTTTGTCCAACCTCGAGTCATCAACATCGGAGGTGTCCAACATTAGAGTTGTCCAACCCCGAGCCATCCAACCTTAGAGTCATCCAACCTCGAGTCGGCCAACCCCGGTGCCATCGAACCATAACTCCCAGAGCCATCCAACCTCATAGGCTGCCAAACCCCACGGTTATCCAACCTCCGATCCATCCAACCCTAGAGCCGTCCAACCTCGAGATCCATCTAACCTCTAGGCCATCCAACCTCGGTGTCATCGACCCCAACTCCCGAGCCATCCAACCCGAGAGCCATCCAACACCGAGATCCTTCTAACCCCAAAGTCATCTAACCCTGATTCGTCTAACAACAAAGTCATCAAACACTAAAGCCATCGAATCTCGAACATAAGAGCGAGTCCTTCCTTAATTCAACCGAAGATGTCTTGTTTTAAATTTAACAATATATCAATGGATTCTAGAAATCAGGGTAAGAAGGTTACAAATTCAGCTAGTTCAAAAAAGGGTGTAAAGAATTTGCTTGGCTATTTTGGAAATTCACAAAAAACGAAGGTGGTTTCTGCATCAGCTGAAAATATCGGTATGTGCTATTTACAGGTTATTTAGTCTTACAAAATTTGATAATTATGTTTTTCATATTGTTTTTCAAACTCTTTGTACTCTATCTATAAAAATTTAACTATATATAAAATTAATACTATATCTGTAACAATTTTATAAAATTATATGTAGACATTTCACAAATTCCTTCACAAAATAATCAATTTCAAGATATCGATGATCCATTATATGTTGAGGAAAACATTTCATCCCTTGATGACATAGAAGTACAAGAAGATTCATCGAATTCTCATGATACACCAACAGAGGAAGCTTCCACTCAAAGGTCTATTTCCAGAAAAAGAGATGTGAGGATCAAGATATTCTGCTAAGAGCGTTTGCACAAGTTGAACCCCAAGAAAAAAATAAAATCTATCAGAAGAAAGAGGACAAACTGGACAATTGGAAGGACTTTCCAGTTCGAATGGGCTGCAAAATATCCATTTATTGAACCTGTGAACTATCAAAATGGTAATGATGTTCCAACACAATGTCAATGCAAAAAATGTAGTTGGAAACAAGGGAAGGATGAAACGATGCAGCTCAAACTGGACACCATTGAAAAGTAATGTGGGAAAATATATATTTCCCAAAAGTAAAAGGATGGCAACATAGTCAAAACACATAAATGTAAAGATGCAAAAGAGTGTCTACATGTAAAATACACAAAAGAATATGAAAAGGAACAAAAACATATGAAAAATCTAAATGAAAAAGGTGGCACCATAGTAACAAGATTGAACAAAGCTATGGAGGCAGAAATGCATGCAAAAAGTATTCAGTTTGCTACTGTATTCCATATATTGAAAAGGAGAAGACCCATGTCAGATTTTAGAGAAAATAAATTTTTGTATCAGGTTATAGGTTTCTGAGAATGTTCCTAATCACATTGGTCAGATACCAACAACTAGGAGATTGTAAAATGTCTATCTCTGGTAGAAAAGGAGGATCTGAAAGAGTTTGTTCAAAAGGAAAAGTATATTTCCCTTTCAATTGATGAGGTTACTGCAAAGTGGATAATACTTCATGGATTTGTATTCATGTTTACACATTTACAAATGAAGTAAGAACTCCCCATCTCTTAGCAATTCATAAAATGAGTGAGAATTGCAATTATGAAAATATTTACAAATTGGTCGTCTCAAATCTAAAGGATATCGTAGGAATGGATGAATTTTCCATTACAACAAAGTTAGTTTGTGTCGGAACTGATGGTGCAACTATAATGTAGGGGGCTAGAAATGGTCTCTGCATTCGACTTGACAACTTTTGCTCCTTATATGATTGCAATCTATTGCATGGCTCACAGAATGAATCTGGCCTACAAAATTGTGAGCACATTTGAAAATGTAGCTAAAGTGGAGGAGTTGATCTGTGATTTGCATGCTTATTATTCTAGCAGTCCAAAGAGATTTTTAGAATTTTAGAAATTTTCAATTGGACTGACAGAGGGAAAAAATCTTCTCAAAGATGTAGATACTAGATGGATTTCTATGTATGAAACTACCTGTAGAATATTTGATGAATATCCTTCATTGACAGGGTTTATATATAAATACCACAGGATGTGGATAAAGCTAAACATCTATTGTACTATCTAATGACATAGAAACTTTACTCACACTTTGCGGTATTTTTCCTATGTTGAGGGAGATTAATATTTTGACGAAGCATGCACATGATCGTTCTTTCTACATAACAGACTTCATAAGACTAAGAAGACATGTGTGTTGGAGTCTTGAAAGTTTATATATTTCAGATGGAAGTTTTCAGGGTGCTGCTTTTGAAAAGTTGGAATGCATTAACAGACTTTAAAAATCCCAGTTGCTTCTTAAAATACAATATACATGATCATCTCTATATAACAACACATGGGAAAGAGATTCCACTTCATACATTTAAAAAAAGAGTTGATGTGGCTAGCTCAGAAATGGAAGAAGTAAGAGTGACACAAAATTTATTTGACACAGTATTATCTGAAACTAGGAATAAATTGAAAAATATTTCGAATCATTATCTAAAGAGATCTGGGAAAGATTCAAAAATGATAAAATACTTGAAGCAATGGGAGTTGTAAATCTGCAGATTTAGAATTTAGCTGCCAAAGATACCTCATACATCCATCAGTCCTTTATTTTTCAAAAACATGATTGATCTAACTGACCATTTCTCTAAGACTGAAGAGATAAATGGAGTTGTTGTAGAAGGTATTTTACAAAGAAAGATACTTAGTTCCCAGTCAATTCATTATGCTAAAACTATGATACAACAAGTTCAACTTCTAGAAAACCCACATGAATATGGTGCCATTAGAAGGATTTGGAGGGATATTTATTCTAGTAGTATTCTGTGAGAAGATTTGAGCGAGTATATTAAGCTGTATGAAATTTTTCAAACAATGATTCTGGGTTCTGTGGAAGATGAGAGGGTTTTTAGTGCATTTTCCTTTTTAAAGTCAAAAGTTTGAAACAGATTGGATAGGAATATAAAAAGCTATATGAGATTGTATGTATCACGTTACTCAATGGAGAATTTTCCTTATGAGAGAGAACTTACATTATGGAATTAACTAGTAGAAAGAAGAGGAGTTGGTAATATTCTGCCTAATCTGGGGGATCAAGACACATCCACAGATCATGTTATAGTTGATTTCAAGACACGAATGAAAGTGTTTCTCCAAGACTATTCGAATTCACATAGATTTCATTTCTTCTATACATTGTTGAGACTATTGACAATAATTTGATGTATTGATGTATTTCATATTCATTAATGTTAATCAACTGGTCCTAATGAACTGTAATTTACTTGTATCACCATTTTTTTATATTTATTTTTGACTAAAATTAAAACTGATGTATTTGGATCCATCTATGTGATTATTGATTAATTTTATACATTGGCATGATACATAAATAATGAAAACTTTCAATAAATGCAATATTACATTTGTTTTTACTTGGTCCATTGGAATTGTGTAATTTACTTGTATCACATTTGTTTTTTATATTTGGTTTTTTGACTGAAATAAGGACAAATTTATTTGGATCGACCTATCTATTAATTGATTAATTTTTTACATCTACATGAAATCAGAAACATAAATATTTTAAACAAACAAAAACATGAAAATTTGAGCACCATTTACGTAAACATAGAAACATAAACACCATTCATATTAAGTAGAAATCCATTAACAATAAATATAGTTCCAATTCCAAAGTACTCTTGTAATCATTCTCTCATGTGGTGGATTAATTTATGAAGAAAAGTATCATTTCATAAAGCATCGTTGTCAATACAATTCCAAAAAGGGGGTTGTAAATAACATTTCAAAGCTTCCAAACAACTTGTGTCATATAAGGACACATTACAAGGACATCCTACTTTCTGCCTATGATTTTGGATCATATTTGTCCTTACATCTGCCACACGGAATAAAAAAAAAAAATTGGCTGGCCACTATCTTTTAATTCCTACGCCAAAGGTCGAATTGTGACAACACACCTATCACATGGTGAACTTAACTAATTTTTGAAATTTTGATGTTCACGAGGAAGCTTGATATTTTTCTTGCACAAGAGGTGAATGAATGTGCTCATTTTGTATTTCTTACACAAGAGGTAGAGGAATGTGCTCAGTTTGTACAAATCTATCTGCTAAAACTCATGATGCCTGCAAATCTTGCGCCACGGTATTGATATTTTGAAGAATATTATGCTCCTCCCTCGTAACATCTCCTGCTGACAAAAGTGATGCATCGACATCTGTCTTTTCCTTTAGTAAGATTTCTAGATCCATCTTATGCTCCTTGATTATCCTTCTCAATGTATTATTTTGTTTATTTAATACTATGAGTTTTTCCTTCAACTGTACAAATGAATTCAGGATTTTGCGGGCATTCTTCAAATGTGCTTCAAATACAACTGCTTCTTTCTTTAAATTTTCATATTTTTCCTGTAAAACAAAAATATAAAAGTATTAGTCTATTAGATAAGTTGAAAAAATATATTGCGGTGCTCATAATATTAGGATTTTGCACTGTAAAATATGACTTACCACAGTTTTTTCTTTTTCTGCATTTGCTTATTAAAACATTTGTCTTGTCTTTAGCCCATTTGTTGTAGTAAGCATGTGCTTCAACATTCAGATTCTCTAACATGTTTAACATTATGTCTATAATATCATCATCATAATCATTATTATATGAAATTGTGTCACTGAGCTTTGTTTAGCAAAATGTCAAGCCTTTCCGGTTGTGGTGGAGGAGGCGAATAGATATTCTCTTTGTTTGACTTTGTATGTGTTGGCAATATTGCAAGTGGAATGTGTTGATAAGCTCTATTACCTACAAGAAGCAAACAACAAATTATTAGAAAATTATCATTATACGCTTGGGCCTTGTAAATGCTAAAAAATTGTAACTAAACAAAACATGCTAAATATTAAACATTGCAATTTACCTTGCATGCTCGGAGACACAATCGTGACATTTTGATCTTGACACTCAAAATGAGTTTGATCTTCATCATCAAACTTAGTACTTTTGAATACAATAAATGTAGAAATATTAAAATACTATACTACTTACATAATCTATACTACTAGTTTGAATTGTTTAATTATATATTGTAGACACCCTAATTTCACATCTATCATATATTGTTATTATTTCCTTTTCTGTTCCTTATGGCCTTCTTTGGTTAACCTTCATGCTTTGGGTAGTGTTTTTGTTGTGCGGTGTCTTGTGGTGTATCTGCAAGTTATAACAACAATGAAACTATGACGCTCATCCTGTCTTTGATCTCCTCGGTGCTTGGTGTTTAGTTCTTAGTTTTGATTTTTCTATTCACTCATAATCTGTAGAAACACATGAACTAGTCATTAGTTTATCATCTTACTATCATGGGACAGCCAATCCGGAAAATGCATTTATTTATTTACTTTTGCTAAAATAATTGCTTTGTCGGAAGTCTATTATTATTATTATTATTATTTTTCCTTTCATTTTATTTAATCATTTTGTGATCTAACTCTTTATTTCTATTTATTGTTCTTTTTTAACCTTGCTGTCAAAATTTTAGCTTCTTAGGTGAAGTACAAAAGTCAGAAAATAAAAAAATAGCTCAGGACGTTTTTCTCATGTTCAAAATTTTCATTCAGAGTGCTACCATAGCCCATCTTCCGAAAGCCATAAATTTTTCTCCCGAACTCGGAATGACTTCATTTTTTTAACGGAAAGGTATCAAAAAGATATATGCAATGAAAAAATAATTTTTTGATTTAGACTTACAGAAATTTTTTGGTTTCATTTCTTCTAACACTGTTTTTAACAAAAAACAACAAAATTATAGTTTTTTTAAATTTAAATTTTATTTTATTTAACGTAACAACCTCATGCATATGCTATTTCCTTGCATTTCAAAATTGATCTTGGAAATCAGAAATGTGAGGCCACCCGGGCTCTGAAAAACAATTTTTTTTATTTTTTGCCTTACATTTCAATTTTCCACGACAACACTTCTAGGTAACGTTTTCACACTCTTCTTTCGTCATTTTTATTTTTTGTGAAAACAATCATTATCACTATTTCACAATCATGATTAATTGCAATAATTATTAACATTTAAAAAACAAAATAAAATAAAAAAACAAAATCTATTCTAATTGTATCCGCGTATGCTCTTTTCTTGCGCCTTCGAGCGATCTGGAAAATTAGAAACGGTCACAATTTTTTTAGTTTCTTGTTCTAACATTGTAGGATCCTCTAGCTTTATTTTCCAACTGTCATTTCAATCATTATTTTCCTTTGTCATATTATTAATATTTGTTTGGTCGTTGGTTGTGTATGCTCTTTTCCTGCGCCTTCGAGCAATCTAGAAAATAAAAAATAGCCACGATCACTTTTCTAACATTTCGTTTGCAGGATAACTACTAATTTGTTTTCTATAGGACCGCGTTGCTAGAATATTGTAAAAAAACACAAAAACAACAAAAATCTGCAAAAATACCACCATTCAAAGAAAATTGCTGAAACAAAAAAAAAAAAAAGTACGCTCAGGTACGTAATTATTTTCTACTAGTGATTTATTTCAAGTTGGAAAGAACCCTGCGTTTAATCACTTTATCATTTTATTTTTGCATGTAGACGAGGTGGATTTCATCACCACCAAAACTACACCGGTGATGTGGACTTGACTACCATGCACCAACAACATTTGCATCTGCATTGCACTTTGAGACCTAGTCTCATCACAACGTTCGGTATTTACCTCACCCCTACTCTTCACTTACAGGTAATCTGTCATGCGGTGCATGTGAATCACGCCTAAATAGCTATAAAAATGAAGCTTGGGCATCTTCCTTGTAAATATTTGGGGAGTTACAAGGACACCATACACATTCATCCCTCCATCACCTTCCACATTTTCACAAAACTTGTTCTGGACGTGGTGATTCACTTCGAAACAGGAAAGTAAGAATTGGTGAGTCTCCTCCAATGCTCTAAGGACTCCCCATACCAATTTTGTCATCGTATAGAATTAGGTATATCAAGACTAGGGTATATCGAAGGACACATTTTTTTTTGGAGTAATAAGAGCTTGCATCCATCATCCACAACATACTTGTATGATTGCATGAAACAATGATCATTCTTGAAGAATTTACCTCATAAGCCAAAATAATTGGATCCACATGATTGTTTCTTTGTTTGAAAACAAAATAGTTTAGCATTGTTTTATCATAAAACTTGGTGATATCAATGTGTTCATTGTAAAAGTTCGAGACCCTAGTTGTGTTCCACAAAAAATCAGTTCTCGACCAATTCAATACCAAGCAAAAACATCCAAGTAATCCAACAACTTGAGACCAAAACATCACACCAATTTCATTAGCTTACCTCATCCAACAATACATCTATCATAGCTTGTCTTCTCGCTATATCTAAGCGATATTGAGTGACTAGCATTCACTCCCCATATAAATCAATTGTCAAAACATCCTTCATATCTTGTTTCCAGCTATATCAAACTAATATTGAGTGACTTGTTTGAGTTCACTCATTATTCTGTCCACCATCACGTTTATCCAAATCACAGCCAACAAAAATCCTTTCATAACTCATTTTGAGTTATATCACAACCATATCACGATTAACCTTTTTGGGTTACTCTCCTCGTCAACAATCTAGAGCTTGTTTAAGAAAAATCTCAACCATTTTCATTATAGCTTATTTAAGCTATCACATATTTATCCTAAGTAGCTTGTTTAAGCTTGCTCCTTATAGCCTTACTTGTTAAAACTCGATTGAGCCAAAACAAAGATCACAATCAATAGGTTGAGTTGTTCATCACACATTTCTTCATTCTCCATCTCTTTCAAACATGATGAATTCACGAAAAATATCACACAATTATCTATTAGAAAAAATTAATAAGTTGAAAACATAACTCTCTCATATGGCTACCCAAATTAGTGACGATCACCTAAAAATACAATCCTACAACCTAATGAAGGCGTAACTTCACGTAAAGTCCAATGCCAGTTTACCCCCCTTGGAGAAAGTCTCTCTAGTGTTTTTCATCAACTAAAAGAGACCAAAGTGATAAGATATCCAATTACAAAACCCTTTGCGAAGGGGAAGCTAAGGCATGTTGGTACAAACCTAACACATACTGTGAATTTCATCACATTGATGGTCATCACACAAATAAATGTGTGTGATTTAAGAATTACGTCAAAGAATTAATTGCATTGACGTCATCTCTATAGAACTTGATGATAGCACTCTGTAACCAACGACACATCCAATACCACAACTTTCCATGAAGAGATGACTACTTTGAAACTCCTATATATACTAAAATTCCACAAGATCATGATGACAACAGTCAAGACTCTCTAATTCCAAACCAATCCATATCTTCTTCAAATTTCCTTCCATTAGTTCAAACATACATTGAACCTATTTTGGACAACAACATTCTTCCAACATCTACTGAGCACTTGAACTTAATTTGAGACTCTCTTTTAACCCAAACATACATTGAACCTATTTTAGACAACAACATTCTTCCAACATCTACTAAGCACTTGAACTTATTTCAAGACTTTCTTTCAGCCCAAACATATATTGAACCTATTTTGGGCGCTGACAACATTTTTCCAACATCTAACGGGACCTTGATCTCGTTTCATGACCCCATTTCAAACCTTGATATTCTGTAGAAACTACAAAAGAGGTTCCATCAATGTGTACTATTAAGTTTTATTCTATTATTCCAATATTGGCTCTTATGCCTAACATCTCTAGCCTTGTTGTCGAAACATAACCACATCGAGTTTGGGCACTTGTGAAAATGCAACCTATCGTGTCCATCATGCTTTCAACGATCGATCTTGCAGGCATCTCATCACTAATTATTTTCACTGTCAAGACTTCTACGTGCATACATTCTACGAGGTACTTATACCCAGGAATATCTTTACACAACCTTTTCCATCTTTAATCGTGAATCTATCCTCAAAACAATCAATTAATGGACAAATAGAAGCAACAAACCAAATAACACAAACCATCATTATCAACACACATGGAAGCTATTGGCTTAACCAAATCTATCCCACTCTTTGGCCTCACCGCACATCTTATCACACACCTACTGGAGCCACTCCCTTCTCCTTTGTTTATGGTTGGGAAGCTATTTTACATGTCAAGGTTGAATTTTCATCCTTCATAATATCCTTCAAAGATGTAATCAATAAAGATTATTATCAACACTCACGCCTTAATGAACTCAAGATTCTTGATGAAAAATGACTTAATACCCTAGATCATCTTTAAGTATATCAAAATTGGCTATGGCATAGCTACCATAAAAAATTTAAACCTAGAAAATTTAAGGTCAATGATTTCATTCTCAAATAAAATTGAAAGAACACACACCCAAAGAGTCGAGACAAACAAGAAAAATTTGAGCCCAAAAAAATCATAGATAATTTTGGGTTTGGAGCTTATAAATTGGCCATTGACACAGGCCAAGTCCTTGAAAAACCCACGAATGCATTCCATTCAAAGAAATTATATTCTTGAAAGAACTCTCTATTAGGGAAACAACATGTACATTGTTCCTTCTTTCTTGCTTGTCTCTAAATAATTTAAATTTATTCATTTCCATTGGCAGATATTTTCTTTATCAAAATCACATCTTCATATTTATCATCATGAGACAAGTGCTAATATAGATCCTATTAAGTTTGTGAGTACCATATTTGTTATAATATCTCCCATTTTTGATCGCTTTCACCTCTGGTCATACCTAGAAGCTTACTAATGCTAATATATTCCTTTCAAAGACATTCTTTCTTTCATAACAAAGCTCTAAACTTCTTTACCTAGTTTGTTTGGTCATCCATCTCAGTCTTCGGTGTTGAACCCTCACGTCCTACTAGTCATGTGGGGCTGAGATTGGGGACAGAAATTCCTTCTCAAATACAAAGCACTATTGTAAAAATCCATCAATTCAATAACTTATGAATAATTCATCATCACATCTTTTGTCCTTCATAGTCTTTGGTGTTGATCCCACACTTCTTCCTGGTAGTGTGAGACTAGGAATGGAGGAAGGTGCCCTTACTCGTCTATGTCTTGTCTTCGGTGATAAACCCTTACCTCTTACAAGTTGCATGGGGCAAAGCGTAGAGGGTCATTCTCATAAAAGCATAAAAACATTGCAAAATATTAAAAAAACAAAACAAAACAAAAAGACAAAAAGGCAAATTCACTCGCCTATATTTTGCCTTCGGTGATCAGCCCTTGCTTCTCATTAGTAGCATGGGGCAAGGCATAGGGAGTCATTTCAAAAATACAAAATCTTATAGTGCTTGCAAATTATAGAATCCTCAAAAAAATAATTTTGATGCCTAGGTCAAGAGAGAACTATCCCTTCACCTCATATCTTACCAATCAGCATGCCACATGCTTGTTTAAGCCTAGAATGTGACTCATAAAGTGAAAGCCATTTTTGAAGCTGATTTAGTACCGTTATGAAGAATGGAGTCACAATTTCCCAAAGGGATTGTTGTTAGCATTTGTCTCTATATTCATTATCTACCTCCTACGTCCTTCTTGATTCTCGGTGATGAGCCCACGCATCTTACTAGTTGTGTGGAGTCAAGAATGGAGTTGGACTTCTTTTCATCATATCATCACCACCATATCCTGCCAATGGAAAGAGAATTTGTGTTATTCTGAGCATAAGTTACCACACGGAACATGGTACATATGGATAATATCTGGTTTATCACCTCTCAAAAATAATTCTACACTCTAGTCCATAAATTGCCAATCACAGTGTAAAAATCCACAAACAATGTGAAAATCGTCAAAAATCCAAAAACAGTGTAAAAATCCAAAAATCCAAAAACATTTGAAAATCGTCAAAAACCCAAAAACATTAGAAACAATCGTCTAAAATCCAACAAAAAAATTAGAACTCGTCAAAAATCCAAAAACATTAGAAAGAATCGTCAAAAATCGAACACATTTGAAAATCGTCAAAAAAAAAAAATCAAAAATCAAAATAAAAAATAAAAAATTAGAAACGATTATCAAAAATCCAAAAAAAACATTAGAAAATATATATATATATATATATATATATATATATATATATATATATATCATAAACAAAAAACAAAAATGTTGTAAAATCGCAAAAACTCTAAAAATACCAACACAATTCAACCTTTGAACTATTAACCCCAATGGATGATCCAATCACTTTATGACTACCGAATTCAAAACACTTCTCCTCGCATGAATCCTCGCTTGGGAAAATCCAACTCTCATTGCTTCCTTGTTTGAGGACAATGACCCAATACTTTACTATGTCCTCATACCCCTGGCAGGGGCACATCCAATCAGTCCTCACTTTGTGGAACACATTAGGGATATGTTTATTGGTTCTTGTGTTGCATTATTAGTTATAAATTATTAATTGATTTCTTTTATCTTGATATATTACGGGGGCATCTTGATTTTATGTATCTCGGTGTTCTCTCTAATATTCTTATGTTATACGATTGCATGTCGTCTTAGGGCATCATATTTTATTGATGGCCTCTATCTATGCTCTCTTCCATTTACATATCATCTTTGGGGTATCAAAACTTTTTTATGGCCCCTGTCTATGCTATCACACATATTACAGTCTAGTCATCCTGATCTTTTATATCACGATGCATCTAGATATTAAAATTAAGATGTTTTTCATCACGTGAGTATCTTCCTACATGATCAACATCTTACTTTGCACCCCATCCATTCACCCATACTAATACATTCCCCATTTTGGGAATCCTACTTGATCACCGTTGTAGTTTGCGAATCCTACTTGACGATCTTTCTCAAGTAGCATTCACTATCCAACAACTCCTCCTCCCCCACCATGCTCACCATGTATTTGATCCATTCATCCTTGCTCCTCATTTTTACTCCTCTGCCACTTATCCCCATATTACCCTTCTCACCCTTCTTGTCCCCTCTCACCCATTTGTATTCTTTCCTTTCACCCTTTTGCTTCTCGCTTGACAATCTTACTTAATAACCCCTTCTATATGGAATCCTCGGTGGAGGTTTACCCTCTCCCTAAGATCTTCCCGTTGTAGAAGCTTCTTCACCACCTCCCCTCTCATCAAACAACACTCACCCGTACACATCTTCCCATTCCACCTCTTCTGCTTCTCATTCTCGCATCATTACTCTCACCACGCGGGCATCCCAATTAAGGATTCCCCTCACACTCTCCACCCTTCACTACATATATTCCTTCATCCATTCATGTTACACTCCTTTGTTTCCTTTCTTTCTTGTTATCACCTCATCTTGTATCCTATTCCAATCAGGCATACCTCACTCACTCTTTTCTCATCCTTCCCCAAATCCATCTTATGCCTGGTCATCCTACTTATATGCTCTCATAGTATGGAAAATTCACTTGAGGTTCCCCTTGATCCATTTTTATACCCTATTCCCACCAACTCTATCTTCATCCTTCTTCTTCTTTAGCTTGGCGATCTTACTTAACCATTCCGGCTGCATGGCAATCTTACTTAAGACTTCCACTTAAGGTTGATCTTCCCTATGGCCTTCTCCCATCCCATCATATTTATCCCACCTCTTGTCGCAGTCATCATCTTCAACCTACCATTCCACCCCTGTCCCCAATATAATTTTTTTCTTTCTCCTTGCATATCATCCCTGTCGGTTAGGTGATCTTACAAAACCTCTCGACAACATGGCGATCTTATGAAACCTCTTTGACATCATGGCGATCTTAATAATTATAAGTGGGATTTCCCTAAAAATCATCAATCCTCATTCCACATGACCTCATTCACTCCCTTGGACCTTCTAGAGTTTCCCTACATTCCTTCCCTCCTCTAAGCCCACCACTCATTGTAAGGGGGATTTCCCTAACGTCCCTTTGTTGGCGTTACCTTTTCCAACCTCGTTAGCTTTCTCCTTTTCTTAATTTTTTTCTCTCACCCTTTCCCACCACTCATTATAAGGGGATTTTCCTAATATCCCCTCATTGGCATTTCCTCTTCTATCCCCAATTATATTTTTTCTCCTATTTGTTTCCCTCAATCCCACCCTTTCTTTCTTGTCGCTTCTTACCCATCTCTCCATCTTTTCTTCGCCCTCTTCAATATCTTTCTTGTCTTCATCATACATCCTTTTTCTATTTTCTTGTCATCCTAGTATCCTCATTTCATGCATCTCTGCATATTTTCCAATCGATGTCATTTCTCCCCTCTTTCTTCTTTGAACATTCCTTATCTTGTTCCCTTTCCACTTATTACCCCCTTCTCGTATTTCCTTCTTTCTACATCATTTTTTTTTTTATCATCTTCTCTCTCCCACCCCTCGTCTTATTTCCCTTCCCCGTATTGTCTTCTTCCCCTTTTTCCATCACGTTTCCTCCTTACTTCCCCATTGATAACTGGATCTTCGAGCGTTGTCATGTCTTTTTTTTTTATCATACCACCCTCCACATGCATCTCCATATGGTCTGCTCCATATTCTTTGCCTTGGTCTTCCTCACAATGACATGATTCCTTCAATCTTCTCCCTGTATTCACTCTATCTTCCTTTCCTCTCCCCTAATTTTCACGTTTCTTCTGACCACTTCTCCTTTTCTCTACCACCCCTACCTTTTCATTCATTCTGTATCTATTTCTCTTCTTTTCTCTATTCTTTTTCACACTTTCCTCACCCCTCATAGTTTCTTTTTTTTCTCCGTTCTACTTCTTCTTTCATCCTCTTTCCATTTTCATCCATTTCACCCCCTACTCCCACCTCGTTTTCTCCTTCTTATTTATCCTTTCCCATTTCCTGCTTTTCTTAGCTCTATCATTTCTTTCACTTTCACGCATCCCTCTTTACTATCTCTGTTGCTTCCTTCATTTTGCACATCTCTCTATTTTATCCCTTCACCCTCTACTCTGTCATTTTCCTATTTTTGCCTTGTTTGTCCTTCATCATTCCCTTCTTCCCCTATCACCCCTCTCTCTTATTTCTACCTATTTCATTTTTTTTCCCCTCCCCTATCTCCCTTACTCTTCTCGTAATCAAACCCCAATTCTACCCACTCCCTTTTCTCTTTCCCATACACCCTCACACCTAGCATTCAAGGCTGATTGAATCCTTTCTCCATTTGCATCATGTGGTCATTCCAGTCTCTTCCACTCCATTATCGTCCTCTTCTCCGTAGAATTCATTTCTCTTCTTTTCGAGAGTTCTGTCATATATTCCATTCTCTTAGTCCTCTCGAGGGGGCATCACCACATCTATCCATAATTACATCTTCTCATGACATTTTTGTCTTGGAGGATACTATGACATCCGTCACTCACCACTTTCTATTCTCCCCAACAAACATTCACTCTACCTTTTACTTAAGAAAAGTAGATTGAATTCTTCCCCCATCCCATCTATTTTCTTTGAAAGGACACTACTTTCATAGTACCCTTCCAAAGAGGGGAAAATGTAGACACCCTAATTTCACATTTGTCCTAAATAAATTAATTCCCCTTCCTCATTTCCCACAAAAATACACTTCAAATTAATCAAATATAATTTGATTAATTATCCATTTCAAAATCCAAAAAATAACCCAATCCTCACCACATGTCATTATTCTCCATGTTTTTCTACTATTGAATTAAAAATTCAAATTCAAATCCCCACCCATTCTTTATGGTCTCCACTCACCTAAAATCCCCACTTATGAATTAAAAATATAATTCAAATCCTCACCCATTCTTTGTGGCCCCCACTCATCTAATCTTGACCACATTTTCAAACCACTCACCTAATCTTGCTCACATTTTCAAACCACTCACTTAATCTTGCCCACATTTTCAAACCATGATTAATTAAATTACTCTAAGTTAATTACTCCTCATTTATAAATACAACTTTACCCCTCCCCTCTAAGGACACGGAGAATAAGCTTGAATGCCCTATCTAAGTTCTTGCATCCTTTAAGCAAAGAACATCCCATCGCCTTGTCTTAATGTCCAAATAGCCTCATAATTCTTTTTCCCATCTAGTGAAAGGTAAGAGAATCATTGTTGCGGGAAGGTCTTGCTCCGTCTTGAAGAAAAGCTCCAACATATCACACAATTAGGGCTCAATCCAAGTTTCTATCCCATTCGAGGTTTGCTATGAAACGTGAAGGAGGAGATGTGATTTTTGGTATTTTACTTCCTTGTTAGTAGTCTATTTTTCCTAGCTTACATATATAAAGTAAACTCTATACCGTAGTCAAATGTGATGGTAGGCGTGATGCACATACCAACCCCTAGGTCATTTTTGATGAGGAACTTGTATTGGTGTTGATTATCTTTGAATCCATGTCAGAATCCACAGAGACCTCTGGAGGGGCTTTACCTCGAGCAATAGCCTCCTTATGAGATATTGCAACCATAATTCTTCTCTGCAAAATAAAATATTACAATTATTATTGTATTAAAAATATTGAATGCAAAATCGTTATAACATGAAAACTTTAAAAGTAATTACTGTTGTTCTTCAAGAGAGAGACCATTCATTTTATCATTAATTATAGTTGGAATTTGTGTGTGCTGCAATTGGAAGAAAGATTCTTGATAGAAAGCAAGTATATAATTGCAAGAAGAGAATAAAATCTTGGATTTATTAGACATATTGGCACTACAGGTGCAGGAGACATCTGTTTTTATTCGGTTGGACAAATATGTGTACCAATTGAATTATTTCCTGTTAATGTCTGCATTATATATTTAACTACCCAAAACATAATGTTTGCAGATCTTCCTTGTAACACAATCCTGGCCTGAAAAAGTGATGCAACTATAAGAAAGAATTTGTTTGTAATACCTTGTATAAGAAGGCCTCTTGTTGAATGATTAAGAGGAGTTGTAATAATAGACAAGAAATGTTAGATGCTTGGGTGGTCGAGTAATATTAAGAAAATAAGTTGAAAATAATAAACTTACCATCAACTTGCACATTGTAATGAGACTCCAAAACATTTTGTCTTCATTTGTAAGGACAACCTTTGTAGTCACGGATGGCTGGTTTTCGTATAGTAAGCCAGTTAAACAATGTATGTCTACGAGCTCAATTGTGAAAGAAATTTGAAAATCCATGAGGAGAATGGAAAACTCTCCCTCTTTCTAGTTGTAAGAGGTGAGCAGGTAATCAAGGATAAAATTATTAGTTTCAAATTAGGGCATGTTGACAAGCCTCATAAATTGTGATTTTTACTGACCATTCATGTGGTATGTCTTTTAGTTTCATCGGAGATGCAACTGTGGGAACATGAGGTTTTGGTATTTGAATTTGGGTGTAGGATCGGATGTGGTGCTTGCCATTTTTAAATTTACTGAAGAGGGAGGAAAGAAACTTGAAAGGTGCACGTAAGTTTGGAGAGCTCGAGATCGATGGAAATGTTCATGTAAAAGTGAAGAAATGAACCTCGTAGGGGTATATATAGGGCCGAGAAGGGTTGATGGAAATGTGGCTACAAATAATTTGCTTGCCATGACATCGTCCAACCCATGTAAGATGTCCGTGCAAGCAGAGGTTGGATGACCGTCCAACCAAGCTGGGCGGATTGCCTACCCTACCCGTCAACCTACGCATCCAACATGCTCGTCCATCCTACCCATCCACCCTACTCGGCCCGATCCAAGTTGGGCGGCTCGCCTACCATACCTGTCTAACCTACGTGTCTAACTCCGCTTGTCGACCTACCCGTCCGGCCTACTCGTCCAACCTACTCCGTCCAACCTTCCCAACCAACCCACCCGTCCCACATACTCATCCAACCTACCCGTCCATCCTTCCCGTCAACCTACCTGCGTCTAACCTATCTCGTTTAACTCGGCTCGTCTATCCTACCCGTCAACCTATCCGTCCAACCTACTCGTCTACTCCGCACGAGTAACCAATCCATCCAACCTTGTAATATATAGAACAATTTTGTTTTTGATTGTTTCTCAAATATTTTTTCTGTAACACTTTTATAAAACTATATGTAGACATTTCACAAATACCTTCACAAACTAATGCTCCTTGAATTTTGATTATACTTTTCAAAGTATTTGTTTATTTAATGATATAAGCTTTTCCTTTAATGAATAAACTCATTGAAGCTTTTTTTTTTCGCATTCTTCAAATGTGCATCAAATACAACTTCTTCTTTCTTTAAATTTTCATAATTTTCCTGCAAAACAAAAATACAAATGTGTAAGTAGTCTATAACATAATTTATTGCAATGTTCATTATATCACGATGATCAACTACACCTTTTTTATGACTTTCAATACACTATTCACAATGTTCTTCAACACCTTGCCCTCATTCGACATGTGAAGAAAAATAAATTAAAATAAAACAAAATTCTTTATTAACATTTAAGATTATACAAAAAAGTAATAAATAAACAAGATCCATTACATGTTGGTAATGATGTGTCTGCAGTATAAAATGAAGCCTCGTAGAGCGCCTTCTTCCAGTCTTGAAGCATCTCTAGGGTGTATCTACCCTTCTCTTCGTGGTGGGAAAATGAAGGAGCATAGACTCCTTTTCCTTTATCAACCCATCATAGATCGCATGGGTCAACATGATAGAAAATCTGAACTATTGGGGTGGGATTTTGAGCATAAATGATAGCTCTGCCAAACACCATGGGGATTCTGCATATTTTTCTGAAAAAATTGCTATATGAAGTGTAGCACTAGAAATTGCTTATTTTATTTGTCTGGGCAGGAAATCCACCATTTCAAGTTCTTCAAAATCAAGAAAAATCATCAGTCCAATGGCCGAAAGGGTATCATAGAGATTATTGGCTAACGTTTGTTTGACATCAAAACCACGGTGATTAATAAATACATCGTAGGGAATCCGTAGTTTTTTCTTTTGTTTGGAAGAAGTAGATGGTGTAAATCCTTCAAAAGGATTCTTAGACATAGAAGATGATGCCATGTAGTTCGTGCATAGGAGGGACAAGGGTTTTGTTGCATCAACATTTTGCTTCATATCATAATCAGAGGATGTGTAATAAAAACTTGTAAATTTGTGAATACATTTACTTTTTGGGTTAACCGTTACTGTAACAAGCGAAGAAGGGAGTTCAAGCTATTTGAGGAAAACAAAACGCTTGCCATTCTAGTGTCCAACTCTTGTCAAAATGATCGAAAGCGATTCGGGTGTGAACCACAACCCATATCATTTTACCTATTTTTAATAGAATTAAAGTTGTTTTATTTTTTAATGTATTATTAATGGAAAAATACTTTAAATATTTGAAACAACCTATTTATAAGAACACATTTTAATTGTATATTCGTTGCCAAGAAAACCTAAAAACATCCAAACAACCTACAAAATTTCGAGAAAACATAAAAGAGGAGAAAAGTTGAAGTTACGGAACATGACGGCAAAGGCGACATAAAGCTTGAGGAAAGACGAAAAAACCATGGAAAGCTTGAATAGAAAATCCCTTTCATGTGTGTTTACACACAGGGTCGGTCATGATATACACATACTGCTTGCAATCACAATAATCCACCAAGATAAGCTCAAAATAATGGACGCCTGAATAATCCCCAACCAGCTCAGAGCTTGTAAATGGCCGGCCAGTCGAAGTAGATGAAACAATACAATGACAAATGAAATGTATGTTCTTGGGGCCCACAATGCTCTGCGCGTGCATAAACTTCTACATGGCGAAATTGGTGTTGTAAGCGAATATTTGGGGGATCGGACCGTCCAAGTGTCAACTCTTTTCAAAATGATCGAATAGTTCGGGTGTGATGCATCACATCATATCTTCTCCTCCTCCTCGGATGCGTCGAGACACTATCAAGGGCTTATCGTGCATAGGGAATGAGCCACCATTATTTTCCTCTGTTGTCCATTGGTTGGACATACGACCAACAACCATCCAACCCCTCCACATACCCGTCCAACATACCTATCCAACATACCCGTCGGCCCACCCATCTAACATACCCATCCAACATGTCCAGTCAACTTGCTGTCATCAAGCGTATCCAGGCCGGGTTGCCGCCTTGACCTTTCATCCTTCCAACTTTTTGTAAGTCATGGGTTGGATGGACGACCAACGATCGTAAAACTCTTCTACCCGCGATCTTTGTGAAACTTCCTTGATGATAAAGAAATTGATTCACCTTAGCTGCGAAATGCTTTTTCGGAGATTCGCCATTGTTTGAAAGTTCGTTTATGAGATTTGTCACCCATTCTATAATAATTAATAGGAGGGGGATCTTAAAATGAATCCCAGTCATCAACATGAAAGATATATATGAATTTAAATGAATAAAAATTGGCTAAATTGATTGATTGAAAGGAAAATAGTTTTCCCTCTTCTTAAATAACCATCAAGTTAAGTGATTGAAAATTAATTTCAGAAATTACGCCAACAAATCAAAATTTTGTAGAGAAAAAGTGAATTAAAAAGGATGCGAGATATTATATCTAGACAATTGAAGTCTACTTTGGAACTCCAATTTTCCCACCATCCACCAAAAAGTAGGGAACATGTGCTTTATGTATATCTATTCACATATATTCCATATACCATGATTTATAATAAATTGATAGATCCAATGTATGCTATAGTGTATATTTCTAAGGTGGAATTTATTAAATTTAAATAATAATGAAAGGGTGCAATTTGATGAGTAAAGATAATAGTGGTATGTTAATTATTTCTTATTTTTTATTGGATTCAAGTTTTATAGAGTTGGTAAAATAGATGCTTATTAATTGGATTTGAGTCTTTCCTAAATTTGACAAGTTATAAATCCCTTGAGATATGTATAGGTTGATTCTAAGGCAAATTTGGTGGAATGGATATTCTTACATTTTATTTAGTTTAAAATTTTGAATAATTTTCACGAAAGAGGTATTCTATGCTCTTTGGTTCGGTTTGAGTCCTAAACGAATATGACAATATAAATATTTCTTACTTTTTATTTAGATTTCATTCAAAAATAGATTGTGTGGAATGAATACATTTCACTCCTAGTTTAAATGAGAGGAGGTTGGATTTGAGTCCGAAATAAATTTCTCAGCCTTTGATTGGATCCAAGTTTTAAAGAATTGGTAGAATAGATGCCTATTAATTAGATTTGAGTCTTTCCTAAATTTGGTAAACTTGGTGGAATGGATATTCTTACACTTTGTTTGGTTTAAAGTCTTGAGTATTTTTGAGAGGATGGATATATCCCATGATCCTTAGTTCAATTTGAATCCTAGATGAATATAAAAATATAAATAATTTTTACTCTTTATTTAGATTTCATTCCAAGGTACATTTTGTGGAATGAGTCTCAAACAAATTTGTGAAACAAATATCCCTTGATCCTTAATTAAAATCAAGTCCTAAATGAAAATTTCAAATTTCAAATTTCAAATTTAGAAACACTTAAACTAAAAAAGATAAGACTAAATTTAACACCAAAAAAATAATTATTAGTGTTTTACCCCGGCCTTCCCCCGGCCCCTCCCAAACACCCCGCCCCGCCCCAAAAAAACCAGAAAAAAAAATGATTCTCTTAAATTATTTTAACAAAAATACAAATCCAAACAAACTCTAACAAAACCTAAATTGAAATGCTAACATATTTCAAAATAAAAAAATTATTCTTCAATTTGAAAAAAACTTTAAAAAAGGAAATTCCATGAAACCGCTTAACACGTATGGATTCTCCCTTCTCTATCATCTGCAAACAAAAAATTCGAAACGGAAGTCAAAAGTTTTATTCCATTCCCTTCCAGTAATACACTCGATGTTCCCCACAAAATAATACTCTCCTCTCTTACACTCTATATAAACAATTAAACACATCCTTTACAAACCACAGGACAACATACTCTGAATTGTTATCTCCATTTCTCTGTACTATCATAATCTGTTTTCTCCATTTTCACTAGGGCAAGGAAGCATGGCATACTTCCAGGATTACGAGGGCCAAAGATGCAACCGAGGCTACCCAATTGATTGTGATCCAGGATATGACCAGCAGCGGCTCTCTCCTCCTCCCTGCAGAAAACAGAAGGAAAACTATGGACTTTATCAACCTGATAACAGTTTTCAATCTGAGCACAGTCACAGTGAGCATCACAGGCTCAACGGCCTCCCACAGGGCCAGATTGTGAAGCTCTCCTCCAAGGCCAATCCTGATTATGCTCTGGGTATCCGAGATGGCAGAGTCATGCTAGTTTACTACAATCCCAATGACCCCTCCCAGGTATTTATGCATTCTATATATTATTACAGTATGTCTATGTCAGTATTGTCTGATATATAGTTGATGGTGGTAGTTTGCTTCATCTTTTTTTGATATATATTCATCTTGTATATATGTGTGTATGCAGCAATGGGTGAAGGATGAGAGCTTGAGCAACCGAGTGAGGGATGCAGTGGGTCACCCTGCCTTTTCCCTTGTGAACAAGGCCACAGGGCAGGCACTTCGTCATGCCCCTGGTGCATATCAAGAGGTATATATACATTGTTTTTAGTGCTTATTTTTATGTCTATATGGTATCTGCACTGATACAGGAGTGTTGTTTTTGTTGTTGTTGTTGGGCAGGTGTTGCTGACTAGGTATGAAGGTGGTTCCTATGATGAGAGTGTGCTGTGGGGTGAGAGTGAAGACAT